>JADRCD010126310.1:0-63201 GCA_019843815.1 Montemys delectorum | reverse complement strand
CCCTGAGTAAGACCATTTAAGTGTGTGTTAAACAACTACAAAATACTCAATAAAAAGTTTGGTCAAAATAAAAAAAAATGAAAATTATCTCTCTTATAGATGCTAATTTTATTATGATTAAGTGAAGATATTGTAAATTATTTATAATTTTCATGTCTTTGACATTTAAATAAAATGATTATAAAAATAAGAAATGAAATAATTTGGTGGAAATCATGATGTTGACCTACTATTTGGTTGCATTTTTTCCTCAGGAGAAAGTACTGTTTAAATGACTTAAGAAAATTTAGTGCTCCTCTGGGATATGCTACAACCACACATGTATACACAATCTGAAAAGTAGAGCTTAGTTCGACATTTCTAAAGCACAACCACCATTTATTTTATTGCTCTTCGATTTTCAGCAAAGCCTTTAATATTTAACTATGAAAATAGACACAATGATCATTCCTTCTTCCATATAAAATCATAAACACAACCTATATACCTCTTACTTCTTTGTCTCCTCAAAATGAAATAAACAATGAATCTATTAAAAAATAGCTAAACGCTTGTAAATATCCTTTATAATGACTGAAAATCTTTAGAAAAGGACTAAGATCTCTCTAATGATGCTGGTTCCATATAATACAGTTTTCTTGCTGAAACAATACCATAAAACTATATATTTTGTTAAGTATATTTTGATAATTGGCTTACAAACAAATTGAAGTAGGCCCTTTATTGGGTGACTTTTCTCTTTTTATTTTGTCTTCAAAGTATCAGTGAATTTGGACACTATTTATATTTCAGGAATTGTGCAAATACATATGATGCTTATCACATTTATGTTTATTACAAAAGCTCCATTTATTTTTTTCTCAAACGCTGCATACACACTTGATACAAACCAAACATCCAAACAGTATCCTCTAAGTATGTGTCAGCTTCAATTGGTCAAAATGTGAGTACTAATCATTATATCTTCTGCTCAAGGTCAAACTCTCCAGGTGGAAATCTAGATGCAGCTGAGACTTCCATCTTATCTAAAGTTTGCAGATCAGTTCTAGTTAGTTATTGTCAATTTGATACAAAATACCTAGAGCCATTTAGAAAGGGGAACTTCAAATGAGGAATTGCCTCCATCAGATTTTCCCATGAACAAAAAAGGATTTATTTGGCTTGCACTGCCACAGATAGCAGTCTATCACTGAGGAAAGTCAAGGCAGAAACTCAAAGCAAGAATCTGGAGGCAGGAACTGATGCAGAGGCCATAGAGAAATGCTGTTTACTTACTCACCCTTCTTTCTTATACAACTCAGGCTCACATGGCCAGGGTTGATTGAATATTTGGCTGCATTTTCATTGAAGTGAAAACACTATTTAAATAATATAAGACAACTTAGTACTCTTTTGGGATGTTTTAGAGCCATACAATTCTACACAATCTGAAGTGTTGGCTATTGCCTTGACTAATGCTTGCTGTGGGAGGGCCCAGTGTGATATGAATGGTACCTAACTTAGCCATGTGATCCTGGGATTATTATACTTTGCTGTGATTCACCACCATTCACCCTCTCTTGTCTCTTATCCATCTAATAATTTAAGAAAGGAAGGCTTATTTTGGCTCACAATTCAAGGACTCAGTCCATTCTTGTAAAGAAATCACTATGGATGCAGTTTGAGGTAGCTCTGTCCATTTCACCTTCCCCCCGGGAAGGAGAGAGGGAGCAGTGGGAGTGCAGTGTGGAACATTAACCAGTAGAGTAGTGCTGCCCATATTCAGAAGGCTCTTCTCTCCTCACCTATCATAAGCTGGAAATTCCTTCAACGACACACTCCAAGTTTTGTCTCTTGGATGATTTTCTTCACCAATCATAATAAAAGATTGTGGTATGAAGACGTCACTGTCCATGGGACAATTAGGACTACCAATAAAATTATTTTCATTTTTGTTATTATCTGAGATGAATATAAATATTCCTCAATGTGGGTTAGGAACACTAAGGTGAATGTCAAGGTCACCTACTTACTTTCTAATTTATTAAGTTAGCTGTTTCTAAAGTATGTGTCGACCTACTAGGTAAAACAGTACATCAGTAACATAATTTACTGTCTTAGAAAATGATTAAAGCATGTTTATTTTCACACTACATGGATTTTCAAGTCATTTGAAACTGAGTATGTTATCAAGGCATTTCCCACCCTGATATTTCTGCTTAGAAGACGCTAAAGGGCTGCAACTGATAATAAATTGGCTACTGGGGTATAAATTAAAACTGAGTAAACAAATAAATTCATTTATATTTTACATAAAATACTTGAGTATACTTCATAGATTATCTTTTTGTAAATCACTAATGCCTGAATGAATCTATCCATTGCTTGTGGTTTCATTGTATTAGTAATCTTGGTTTAATTATCTTGTTGTCACTATCATAGACCTTCAAATAAATAAACGAGAATAACAAATCAAATGGTGAACTGTTTGCTTAGCATGCATGAAATTTGTGTTTGATTCTTAACACCATCTAAAAATAAAAACCTGACATGTTGGCATATACTTGTATTCTCGACATCAAGAAAGGAAAAGCCAGGAAGATCGAAGCTTAAGGTCATTTGGAGCTAAATTGATGGCAGCCTAGCCTACACAGGTCATGGTTTCAAGCAACAGGAAATACAAAAAAGCTGGGAGAAACAATGAGTAAAGGTGCTTCCTCCTCAAACCTGGAAAACTGAATTGAGATTCCAGGATCCCAAGAAAAAGTCGATACAGTAGAAAAAAACTATATGCATAAACAGAGATTGTATTGTAAAAAATAAAGCAGAGACAAGAGAATCATTCAGAAAGCTATCAGGGTTTCTAAGGTGGAATACACATAGAAGCAGCAGAAACAGGAAAGACTTTCCTAAGAGACAAGGCATAAAATGAAAACCAACTGCCAAAAGTATCTTCTGACCTGACCCGACTCTGTGGCATCCTCATAACTGTACCCATACCATACACACATGCCTACTATGAAATGCACATATGTGCACTGTTGTACACACCTGTTCATACAAACATGAATATACATTCATTTACACATCCATACAGACACATATGCACTCAAATACACCTTCACATACTCAAACACACATGTTCACAAAGCAATGAAACTAGTAATAGAACATTCCAACAGTATCATGTTTTTCCTTAGCTGTTCCCTTCTCTGTTAGCTTTTCTATCTTTGAGAGGATGTATTCTAGCCAAACTTCTTTAAAATTTTAATAAATGCAATTGCGTATTTCCAACTCTCCATTTATGCTCTGCATAGTGGTGTTCGTTGTCTTCAATCATTTTTTATGCAATTTTGTTGAATGTCCACTTGTGACAGTCTGCAGGAACAGACAGTAACTTATCAGAATGTTCCCAGTGTAAAGTGTACCAGGCAAGGCTGAAATCTAAATATTATCTATTAAATACTTTACTGGCTACATTAGCTGTATGTATTTTGATGTTATGCTTAAAAGTTAATATTTACATCTAAAATTGTAAGTTAAAAATCCACATATGATTAAAAACTACCCACAATAAAATTTGCTAAATAAACAAGTAGCACTGAAAGATACCAGATCAACTTTATCATGCTCTTGGTCCTTGCAACATTTAAATGGCTTTTGAATGACTGCCTCATATTTATAGAACATGTCAAATATTTATAATACTTTATCATTCTATCTCTGACAAGTTCACTTAAGATCTTTCCTCGTTATCCCCATTTGTTTTTATTTGTTTTGTTTTACTCTGTAAAGCTATTCAGTTGGCATAAGCCAGTAAAAATGTCAGAAGGTAGCAGAAATAAAAATTATAACCTTCTCTTTCTCCTAAACAGCCTTCCTATTTTTATCACACACTCCTGTAGTTCAAGCCCTTTAATTCCCAGTTAAGTTGAATGCAGTAGTCATCAATATGTTTCTAAAACCATAATTTAAACCAAATTTAAACTAATCATCTATTTCTTTTTTCCATATGGTTGAAGTTTAAAATAGAAAAGACAAAGAAGGCACAAAGGGGAAACTGCATGCTGATGGGCAGTGGGATGCTCTGAGCTCTTTCCCCCATCATTATAGTGATCTGTTCTCAGTTTCGATTAATCAGTGTTGTCAGCAGCATGCTGGGTAAAGGGGGTCCAAGATGTCCTTGTTTACCATGAGATTGTCATCAGTGTGCACCATCCTAGAATTCAACTTTCAAAAGAATAGCTCCAATAATTACACCATTAGCTCACATCAGAAAGGGAGCGTGATCCACTCAACTAACTGAGCCAAGCAGTGCTGATGCAGACAAAGCCTCCGTTTGTGAAGTGCTGTGCTGTTTCTCCTTTCTAAATACTGTAGAAATTAATGATCCGAGAGCTGATGTTCAGACAAAGGTTTAGAAATGTTCTTAATGCTTATTTTCTTAAGGCACCTTGTGCACAATGGGCCACCAGGAGGCTCATTGGGAAGTGTTCCTGGGATGGAAATCTTAATGAAGAGTGAAGAATGAAGGAAGGTCTTAAAGTCTTCAGATATGAAGGAAGCCCCTGTGCCAAAGGTCCATGGCAAACTCCCCAGAGGGAGTCCCTTCTGTGAGTGAAGCCCACATTGTAATTCCTTCTTCATTGGATGCTGGCATCTTGAGAAACAGTCATCTCACCCATGACCACTCTCTTCAATTAGGATCCCAAGTCTAATGAATGAAAGTCCTATGTTGAAGATGCTTCCAGAAGTGGTGAAATATGTTTTTCTTTACCAAATCTTGAAAATGAATGGAATATATACTGTGATTTGATGTTGCAGGAAACCCCTGTTCTGCCTGGCATTCCCCTTGGAGGCAGTGGGTGAGATTCAGGGAGCAGGTGAGACTGCAGAAGCAAGCTCATTTATTAATTCTTTGGAAGTGCCCTTTAAAGCCTCCACCCACACCCTACTTGTCTCATGCAAGTGTGTCCTCCAAGTGGCTGTTCCCAATTGGCTGTCATTGCATCAACAAGTTCTAGGCTCTTAGACAGGCTTCAGTTTGGCCGACAAGCTGAAGTTGCCTCTTCCTTAGATCTGCTGCTCTACTCACTGTTTACTGATGTTTATGCAGAATCAGCCACAGCTTTGTCAGTGAGGTCTGCCTCTCCTCGTACAATTCAAAGACCTAGTTGTCTACTTGTTGCATACCTTCAGAGGTAATGCCTAGAAATGCACATATAGGTGCCTTGTACTACATTTTGTGTTCAAAGATACTGTAATTGGAAAATCAATCTGCTATGAGTGGTAACTATCTTCAAAATAGTGCAACATACAGAGTAGAATGAGGGACATCAAGCATCCTATGTAAAAGGCTTGATGGTAAACACTGGGAGTCATGAGCTATGTGGGCTTTGCCTGGACTCTTCATTGCTGCTTGTGAGCAGTGAACACAGATGTAGGCATAAGCACGTGTATTTCTATGCTCCAATAAAAATGTCTTTATAAAATTAACTTTATAAACAGACTGGTGACTCATGAACTATATATTCAAATCATCCTTACATTCATATACATATATTCATATACATATGCATATGCCTTACATATAATACATACATATGCCTTAAACAGCTCTATAGCTGGATAGCTGGGCCACTTCCAAACCCTCATGTGGATGATGTACTTTCTGATAATCTCAACTCATCACCTACTAAAATCTATATTCCATCTTTAATGCCCTGGACACAGACCTGCAGCCCTACAGGGCCATGATCCCCTGCTATTATTTTTTTTTATTAAATATTTTCTTTATCTACATTTCAGATGCTATCCCTTTTCTTGGTTTCTCCTCAGAAAACCCTCTATCCCCTCCTCAATCCCCCTGCTGGCCAACCCACCCTCTCCTGCTTCCTGGCCCTGGCATTCCCCTACACTAGGGCACAGAGCTTTTATAGAACCAAGGGCCTCTCCTCCCATTGATGACCCACTAGGCCATCCTCTGCTACATATGCAGCTGGAGCCATGGATCCCTCCATCTGTACTCTTGGTTGGTGGTTTAGTCTCTGGGGTTACTGGTTGGTTCATATTGCTTTTTCTCCTATGGGGCTGCAAAACCCTTCATCTCCTTGGGTCCTCTCTTCGAGAGAACATAACATCATGTAAGATCCCCTGACTCTTACATGATTGTTATTTATGTTCTCTTTTGTACCTCTCAGGCCTGGTCTTTACTCCTTTCCTGACATGGCAGCTTTCCCTTATTCCTCCCTCAGTCCCTTGCTCAGGAATCCTAAAGTCATGCCTCTCTCTCCCTTCCCTGCCATTGACTGCTGACAATTTTATTTACCAATGAAAATCAACCAGGGGCAGGGCCCCTCAGTCTCTTATGTACAGACTTGTGGATGCTCATGTAATTTTGATGACCAAATTCACATAATATAAGTAGCATTAGATCAAGTCCTCATTTCCCCTTTTTAGTCCATTCAAAAGGCCTATTCTCTCAGATATACATTGAACATAGTTATAACAGTTATGTAATCTATAAGGTATGATATACACTAATACCATCCAGTCCATCAATTTTGTCAGTTTAGGTACATTACTCTAACATCTATCCTAACTTAAAGAGTTTATAATTCTATACCTGAATTATGTTTTGATTTTTTTACTTACATTACCACCTGAAAACCAAACCTAGACAATTTTCTATATTGCTGAACAACTTAAGTTTGATTATGAAACTATGCCTAGTCTTCAATCCCATCAGAAATCTGAGAATGAATTAAATATTACCTGAATATTTAGGAAGCACAAAAACATAGCCTTCAAAACTTAAACAATTTGTCAAGACAGCTGACGGTCTGTAAAGTCAACTGTTGCTCAAAATGTTAGAGCATCTGTCTTCCAGATTTCTGGCCCAGAATCTTCTGATAGGCCTTATGTGAAGCAGCAGTCCTTAAGGACTACTTTACCCTGTGTTATTGTCAACTATCCCACATCTTGTATCCTTTCCTGGACAATATATTTTTGTCGGTAGGTGAATTAGGGCATTCTTGTCCATTAGCTACCTTGCCACAATTGGAGAAAATCTATCTGGAGGCTATGATACTTAATATGTTCTTCTAATTTTGAAGGACATACTGTCAGGCACAGACTTATGTCTCCTAGTCAAAAAAATCTGTTAATAATGAAATGACTTATATGCCATACTCTGTGGATTTCTGATGCATTTAAAGACCATCTATCTATATATAATATATCTGAAGTGTTAACACTTAACTACTCTTAAATATTTCTATTTTAATAATATTGAAAACACAATATTATAATTAAATCAGAATTTAATATAACCATGACTTTACTATCTGTCTCTTGACTTGCATTATTTAATTATCCTAAACAATTTGGAGTAGCATCTATTAGGAGGAGTGGGTCTAAGCCTTGTATTCCTAAAAGAGTTGCATAGGCACAATGGTTATCTAAGAACAATAATGTTAATTTCAAATTTTGTATCAATATAAAAATTGATACCGATGAAAACTTTGATCTGTATCAATATATAAATTCTGTACAGGTATAAGAAATTATAACCATTTTTATCCAATTATAAAGATTTCTACCAATGTAAGATTATGGCTATACAATGCTTTAAGAATAAATTTAGTGATCCACTCCATATTTAGTATAATATTACTCTATCCCCCCCTTTTTTTAATCCCCTTCCTTTACCTCAAAAGAAAGGATAAAGAAGAGGAAAGGAAAGACAGAAATCTCCAAGTCTAAGGTTTCTATTTAGTTTCCTTCGTGTTCAAAATTATGACCATTTCCAAATTATCCCTTAAAATGACAACCTATCTATAATGTATAGAATAACCATAACTAGACATTCAAAGCCAAGGAATAGGGATGACAGTTTTCCATGATTTTTTCCTACTGAAAGGGGAGATGAATACATACCTTTACCTATACCTATACCTGTACCCGTACCCGTACCCGTACCCGTACCCGTACCCATACCAATACCAATACCCATACCTATATTTAAGCCTATACCTATACCCATACCTATAAATTTTAAGGGGTGAGAAGGGGTAGAAAAACTGGAAAAATCAGTTAGAATTAAGACTTTTATTATCTGTTATCCAGTCTGTATGCTTAGAAGGTTGAGAGTTTGATTGAATTCTGATTGGATTGTCTGGAAAGCTGGATTAACCGAGGTCATCTGGAATCACCTTCAGTTATTCTGGGAGCAAGTCTCTGGAAGCAGCTTCAGGAGGCAGGGAGCTGAAAGAGAGCAGGTCATTTCAGTGTCTCTGAGGATGAAACTTGCCAGAGCTTCACATTCTACAATATATGAATCTTATAACCAAAATTTTAGTACTATTAAGATATTCATATGGATTGTGCAATGTGGACAGATCAATTAATCAGGTAAAAGACAACTGTCGTTTTAATGAGTTATACAAATAATGTGTTATACAAATAATGTAAGGTATATATACATATACATATATACACACACATATACCTATACATATATCACAATATTTGTACAGATATATTTAGCTGAGAAAAGTGCTGGAGAAAAATATATAACTTTATACTTTTCCTTTTAAGATAAACAAAATTTATAAATTTGTATTAGTAACATATAACTTATAAAATTAAACTGAGAAATTAGTATCTTAAGTCCAATGAGATGGGTCAGGGATAAGGACTACAATGACCTGAGTTAAATCACTGGACCCATCAGGATAGAAGGAGAAAATCAACTTCCAGAAGTTGTCCTCTGCTCTCCACAGGAATGCTATAGCATACAATTAACTGTCTACACACACACACACACACACACACACACACACACACACACACATGTGCACACACACACACACACACTCACACACACACACACAAAGTCAGCATGAGAATTCCCCTCTTTCTTGGAATGAATAAACGAATAAAGACAGATAGAGCTTATGGAGGACAGAAAGAAGAAAAAGTGGACCCAGAGCACAGCACAGTATATCAGTATATGATGGAAATTTTGCTTAGGCATATTCCTCCTTTATGCTTAAGGTAGTCTTCTTAACAATTGACAAAAAATTACATACTGAATGGTCATTTAGCAACAATTTGTCTCAATAAAATCAAACAGAGTAAATATTCTGCCTCTTGAAGTAAATTCACAAATGAAAATTAAGCTCGAATAAGTAACATGTATTTTGAAAAATGTGTAGATTCGAGATACTATTTTATATAGACACACATAAAAACTCCTTTAAGTTGATTAAATTATGGCAGTTCCACACATCAAGAAATTTCATTTTTTCCTTTCTTTTTTTAAAAACCATTTTATTCATTTACATTTCAAATGACATCCCCCTTCCTGGTTCCCCTACACAAATCCCCATCCCATCCCCTCTCCTCTTTGCCTCTATGAGGGTGCTCCTCCACCCACTCACCCACTCTAGCCTCACCACTCTAGCATTCCCCTGTGCTGTAGCATCCAGCCTACATAGGACCAAGGGGCTCCCCTCTCACTGATGCCAGATAAGGCAATCCTCTGTTACATATGTAGCTGCAGCCATGGATCCCTCCATGTATACAATTTGGTTGATGGTTTAGTCTCTGGGAGCTCTGGGTGGGCTGGTTAGTTGATATTGTTCTTATATGGGAATGGAATCCCCTTCAGCTCCTTAAGTCCTTTCCCTAGCTCTCCCGTTGTGGTCCCCAGGTACCTGTATCTGTATATTTCAGGTGTTGGCATAACCTGTAGAAGACAGCTATACTAGGCTCCTGTCCGCAAATGCATCTTGGCATCAACAATAGTGGCAGAGTTTGGTATCTGCAGATGAGATTGATCCCTAGGTGGGGCAGTCTCTGGATTTGCATCTCCATTTGTTGTCTCTGCCTTACATTTAGACAAGAACAATTCTGTGTTAAAATTTTTGAGATGGTTGAGTGGCCCCATCCTTCAATTATGAGTCAGGCATATCTATTGAAGGTGATCTATACAGGTTCTATCTCCCATTTTGACAGATATTTTGAGTAATCTCTTTTTTGTTAGGTCCTGGGAGACTATCGAATCCATGGCATCCAGGACTTCCTGGAGTAGCCACTAGAAAGATATTTATTCTGGATGTCCTTTCCTTCAGTCTCTGCTCCACACTTTGTCTCTATATTTCCTCCCATGGATATTTTGTTCCCCCTTCTAAGAAGGACCAAAGCACCCACACTTTGGTCTTCCTTCTTCTTGAGTTTCATGTAGTCTGTGAATTTTATCTTGGGTATTCTGAACATTGGGGCTAATATTTACTTATCATTGAGTACATACCATGTATGTTCTTTTGTGATTGGATTACCTCACTCAGTATATTTTCTAGTTCCATCCATTTGCCTAACAATTTCATGAAGTTATTGTTTTTAATAGCTGAGTAATACTCCATTGTTAAATGTACCACATTTTCTGTATCCATTCCTTTGTTGAGGGACATCTGAGTTCTCTCCAGATTCTGGCTACTATAAATAAGGCTGCTATGAACATAGTAGAGCATGTGTCCTTGTTATATGTTGGAGCATCTTTGGGGTATATGCCCAGGAGTGGTATTGCTGCGTCCTCAGGTAACACTATGCCCAATTTTCTGAGGAACTGCCAGACTGAATTTTAGAGGGGGGTGAATCCCATATACAGTTTCCAAACCCAGATTGTATTGTAGATGCCAAGAAGTGCTTGCTGACAGGGGCCTGGTATAGCTGTCTCCTGAGAGGGTCTGCCAGAGCCTGATAAATACAGAGGTAGGTGTTTGTAGCCAACCATTGCACTGACCATGGGACCTCAATGGAGGAATTAAAGAATGGACTGAAGGAGCTGAGTTGTTTGCAACCCCATAGAAGGAACAACAATATCAACCAGCCAGATACCCAGAGCTTCCAGGGAATAAACCACCAACCAGAGTCATGGCGGGAGCTATGGCTCCAACCACATATGTAGCAGTGGATAGCTTTGTTGGACATCAATGGGAGGAGAAGCCTTTGCTCCTATGAAGGCCCAGTACCCCAGTGTAGGGGAATGCCAGGACAGGAAAGTGGGAGTTGGTGTGTTGGGGAACACCTTCATAGAAGCAGGGGCAGGGGGAATGTGATAGGGTTTTTCCAGATGGGAAAACAGGAAAGGAGATAACATTTGAAATGTAAATGAAGGGCAAACCTTTCCCACAAGTGGAGAGCTTCTCTCCAGGGAGTGCTCTGACCCCAGGTCTCAGGTGAGATCTCTATTTTCTCTCCGCTGACTTTCTAAGATGGGAACAGCCAGGAGGCTCAGGCCTCAGAAGTGGTAGGGTAGCTGGGACAGGATCCTTTCTACCTGCATCTACAACTAGGAAGAACGGGGCAATGGATCAACAACCCTCTGCACACCTTTCCCAAAAGTGGAGAGCTCTCCAGTGAGTGCTGTGACCACTGGTCTCAGTTGGGACCAGCTGGGAGGCACAGGCCAGAGAAGCTGCAGCCTTCATTCATCCATCTACTCCAGGAGGGAGAGCTGATCCACAGTTCTCTGCACATGGTCCTACCAGGGTAGAGCTGATCTCCCAGAAGTACTGACACAGGCTTACAGACCCAGCCAGAGACACTAATAACATCTAACACCAGAGACTAACAGGTGGCTAAAGGTAAACACAAGAATCTTACCAACAGAAACCAAGATTGGCATCATCAGAACCTATTACTCCTACCACAGCAAGTCCTGGATACCCCAACACACTGAGAAAACAAGATTTGGATCTAAAATCATATCTCATGATGGTAATAGAGGAATTTAAGAAGGACATAAATAACTCCCTTAAAGAAATACAGGAAGACACAGGTAAAGAGGGGCAATCCTTTAAAGAGTAAACACAAAAATACCTTAAAGAATTTCAGGAAAGCACAACCAAACAGGTGAAGGAATTGAACAAAATCATCCAGGACCTAAAAATGGAAATAGAAACAATTAAGAAATCACAAAGAAGGAAAACTCTGGAGATGGAAAACCTTGGAAAGAAGTCAAGAGCCATAGATGCAAGCATCACCAACAGAATACAAGAGATAGAAGAGAGAATCTTAGAGGCAGAAGATAACATAGAAAACACTGACACAGAAAACGCAAAATGCAAAAAGCTCCTAACCCAAAACATCCAGGAAATCCAGGACACAATGAGAAGAAAAAACCTAAGGATAATACGTATAGAAGAGAGTGAAGACTTCCACTTAAAGTGCCAGTAAATATCTTCAACAAAATTATAAAAGAAAACTTCCCTAACCTAAAGAAAGAGATGAGATGCCCAAGAACATACAAGAAGCCTACAGAACTCCAAATAGTTTGGATCAGAAAAGAAATTCCTCCCTCCATATAATAGTCAAAACACCAAATGCACAAAACAAAGAAAGAATATTAAAGCAGTAAGAGAAAAAGGTCAAGTAACATATAAAGACAGACCTATCAGAAGTACACCAGACTTCTCACCAGAAACTATGAAAGCCACAAGAGCCTAAGCTGATGTCATACCGACCCAAAGAGAACACAAATGACAGGCCAGGTTATGATACCAAGCAAAACTTTAAATTACCATAGGTAGAGAAACCAAAGTATTCCATGACAAAATATATACAGTAGCTTTCCAGAAATCCAGCCCTTCAAAGGATAAAAAATAGAAAACTTCAACACAAGGAGGGAAACTACATTCTAGAAAAAGCAAGAAAGTAATCTTCCAACAAAACTAAAAGAAGGTAGCCACAGGAACAGAATTCCAACATTTTAACAACAAAAATAACAGGAAGCAACAATTACTTTTCCTTAATATCTATTAATATCAATGTACTCAATTCCCCAATAAAAAGACATACACTATCAGACTGGGTACATAAACAGGACCCAACATTTTGTTGCATTCAGGAAACCAATCACAGTGACAAAGACAGACACTATCTCAGAATAAAAAGCTCAAAGCAATTTTCCAAGCAAATGGTCCCAAGAAACAAGCTGGAGTAGCCATTTTAATATCGAATAAAATCAAATTTTAACCTAAAGTGATCAAAAAACTTAAGGAGGGACACTTCATACTCATCAAGTTAAGGTCTATCATGATGAACTCTCAATTCTGAACCTCTATACTACAAATGCAAGGGCATCTACATTCATAAAAGAAATTTACTAAAGCTCAAAGCAGATATAACACCACACACAATAATAGTAGGAGACTTCAACATACCACTCTCTGCAGTGGACAGATCATGGAAACAAAAACTAACAAAGACATGGTGAGACTAACAGAAGTTATGAAATAAATGGATTTAACAGATATCTATAGAACGTTTTATTCTAAAACAAAAGAATGTATCTTGTTCTCAGCACCTCATGGTACCTTCTCCAAAATTGACCATATAATTGATCACAAATCAGGCCTCAACAGATACAAGAAGACTGAAATTCCTTGCATCCTGTCAGATCACCATGTCTAAGGCTGCTCCTCAACAACATAAACAATAGAAAGCCCACATACACTTGGACGCTTAACACTATATTCAATGATAAACTGGTCAAAGAAGAAATAAAGAAAGAAATTAAAGACTTTCTAGAGTTTAGTGGAATTAAAGCCATAACATACCCAAACTTATGGGACACTGAGTCCCACAGTCCCACTCGGGTCTGTTTACTTCAGCCAGAGGTCAGATAGGACCTGTAAAATGGAATGGTTCGAGAACAAAGGAGACAGACCCCAAGTAATATATCAAGGCATCTCTTTACTTGGGGGTATTTTGAACATTCATAGGCAGGTAAGAAATGAAACCGAAAATCTCTAGGCACAGAGTATATGCATAATGTAAACACAGTCTCAGACGTGAAGACGCCAAGGTCTCTGCAAACTCAAAAGTTCTCAGACAGGTGGGCTAGCAGGCAGCCAGGTGTAGCTTCCTCCAGTGTCCTCAAAGGCTGACTGCAGTGTAGCTGGCCATTCTTTAGGCCCAGCAGGTATCTGCTTCCAGTCTTAGGTTATCAGCACTGCAGTGGAGCTGAGGCAGGGGGGAGGAGTCAACAGGACACAAAGAAAGCAGTCCTAAGAGGAAAACTTATAGCTTTGTCTCCAAAAAGAAACTGGGGAGAGCATACACCAGCAATTTGACAGCACATCTGAAAGTTCTAGAACAAAAAGAAGTAAATTCACCCAAGAGGAGTCAAAGGCAGGAAATAATCAAACTCAGGGCTGAACTCAACCAAATAGAAACAAAAGGAACTATACAAAGAATCGACCAAACCAGGAACTGGTTCTTTGAGAAAATCAACAAGATAGATAAGCCCTTAGCCAGACTAACTAGAGGGAACAGAGACAGTATCCTATTTATCAAGATCAGGAATGAAAACAGAGACATAACAGAAACTGAGGAAATCCAAAAAATTATCGGATCCTACTACAAAAGGCTGTACGCAACAATACTGGAAATCCTGGATGAAATGGACAATTTTTTAGACAAATACCAGGTACCAAAGTTAAATCAAGATCAGATAAATGATCTAAACAATCCTATATCTGCTAATGTAATAGAAACAGCCATTAATGTCTCCCAACCAAAAAAGCCCAGGACCAGATGGGTTTAGTGCAGAGTTTTATCAGACATTCAAAGAAGACCTAATACCAATACTCCTCAAATTATTCCACAAAATAGAAACAGAAGGTATTCTACCCTATTCATTCTATGAAGATATAATTACTCTGATACCTAAACCACACAAGACCTAACTAAGAAAGAAAATTTCTGACTTATTTCCCTTTTGAATATCAATGCAAAAATACTCAATGAAATTCTTGCAAATCAAATCCAAGAACACATCAAAACAATCACCCATCATGATCAAGTAGGCTTCATTCCAGGAATGGCTCAACCATGCAGGGATGGTTCAATATATGGAAATCCATCAATGTAATGCACTACATAAAGAAACTCAAAGAAAAAAATCATACGATCATTTCATTGGATGCTCAGAAAGCATTTCACAAAATCCAACACCCCTTCATGGGAAAAGTCTTGGAAAGCTCAGGAATTCAAGGCCAATACCTAAACATAGTAAAAGCAATATACAACAAACAAGTAGCCAACATCAAACTAAATGGAGAGAAATTTGAGGCAATCCCACTAAAATCAGGGACTAGACAAGGCTGCCCACTCTCTCCCTACCTATTCAATATTGTACTTGAAGTCCTAGCCAAAGCAATTAGACAACAAAAGGAGATCAAAGGGATACAAATTGGAAAGGAAGAAGTCAAATTATCACTATTTGCAGATGATATGATAGCATACTTAAGTGACTGAAAAAATTCTACCAGAGAACTTCTAAACCTACTTCTAAACAACTACAGCAAAGTAGCTGGTTATAAAATTATGACAAGAACTTCAAGTCTCTGAAGAAAGAAATTGAAGATCTCAGAAGATGAAAAGATCTCCCATGCTCATGGATTGGCAGGATTAATATAGTAAAAATAGCCATCTTGCTGAAAGCAATCTATAGATTCAATGCAATCCTCATCAAAATTCCAACTCAATTCTTCACAGATTTGGATAGAACAATTTACAAATTCATCTGGAATAACAAAAATTCCTAGGATAGCAAAAATTATTCTCAACAATAAAAGAACCTCTGGTGGAATCACCATCTCCAACCTTAAGCTCAGATGAGCTAAGATCAAAAACTCAGGTGAGAGTAGATGCTGGAGAGGTTGTGGAGAAAGAGGAACACTCCTTTATTGTTGGTGGAATTGCAAGCTGGCACAACCACTCTGGAAATCAGTTTGTCCATTCCTTAGGAAACTGGACATAGTACTATCAGAGAACCCAGTTATACTACTCCTGGGCATATACCCAGAAGATGCTCTAACTATGTTTATAGTAGCCTTATTTACAATAGCCAGAAATTGGAAACAACCCAGATTTCCTTCAACAGAGAAATGGATACAGACAATGTGGTACATCTACACAATTGAGTACTTCTCAGCTATTAAAAATAATGAATTTGTGAAATTCTTAGGGAAATGGATGGATCTGGAGGATATCATCCTGAGTGAGGTAACGCAATCACAAAAAGAACACACATGGTATGCATTCTCTGATAAGTCGATATTACCCAGAAGCTCAGAATACCCAAGATACAATCCATAAACCACAAGAAACTCAAGAAGAAGGAAGACTAAAGTGTGGTAACTTCGTTCCTTCTTAGAAGGGGGAACAAAATGTCCATCTAAGGAGTATCAAAGACAAACTATGGAGCAGAGACTGAAAGGACAATCCAGAGACTGTTCCACCTGGGAATCCTTTCCATATTCAATCATCAAACCCAGACACTATTGTGGATGTGTACTGACTGGTTTTGTGTGTCAACTTGACACAGACTGAAGTTATCACACAGAAGGGAGCTTCAGTTGGGGAAGTGCCTCCATGAGATCCAGCTGTGGGGCACTTTCTCAATTAGGGATCAAGGGGGTAGGGCCTCTTGTGGGTGGTACCATCCCTGGGCTGGAAGTCTTGGGTTCTATAAGAGAGCAGGCTGAGCAAGCCGGGGGAAGCAAGCCAGTAAGGAACATCCCTCCATGGCCTCTGTATCAGCTCCTGCTTCCTTACCTGCTTGAGTTCCAGTCCTGACTTCCTCTGGTGATCAACAGCCATGTGGATGTAAGCTAAATAAACCCTTTCCTCCCCAATTTGCTTCATGGTCATGATGTTTGTGCAGGAATAGAAACCCTGACTAAGATAGGATGTCAGCAAGTGCTGGCTGACAGGAGCCTGATATAGTTGTCTCCTGAGAGGCTCTGACGGTGCCAGACTAATACAGAAGTAGAGACTTACAACCATCCATTGGACTGAGTATAGGGTCTCCAATGAAGGAGCTAGAGAAAGGACCTAAGGTTCTGAAGAGTTTGCAGCCCCTTAAGACAAACGAAATATGAACTAACTAGTACCCTCAGAGCTCCCAGGGACTAAACCCCCAGCCAAAGAGCACACATGCTGGGACTCATGGTTTCAGCAGCATATGTATAGCAGAGGATAGCCTAGTTGGTCATCAATGGGAGGAGAGGCCCTTGGTCCTATGAAAGGTCTATGCCTCAGTGTAGGGGAAGGCCAGGGCCAGGAAGTGGGAGGAGGTAGGTAGGTGAGCAGGGGGAGGTGGGAGGAAATAGTGTTAGTTTTTTGTTTTTGTTTTTGATATTTTTTCAAAGGGGTAACCAGGAAAGGAAATATCATTTGAAATGTAAATAAAGGAAATATGTATTAAAAATAAATAAAGGAAAGATAAAATGAGGAAAAAAGAAAATATGTAATAAAAATAAAAAATATAAAAGAAATGTAAATGAAGAAAATATCTAATAAAAATTAAAAAAAACAAAAAAAGGATAACAAACAAAAAAAGAAAGATATTTATTTAATATAACAAATTACATTGTGAGTTTCAAACCTGCAGAAGGCTGAAATTTTACTTGGCACTAATTGAACCTAAATAAATTTCCAAGCTGTGCCTTCTTTCACAGGAACATGGATAAATTGGATTTTGTATTTATGAAGGATTTTTGGCCAGCTCATCTTAATATTTGTTTCTAAGAAAAATGTCCAAGAAGAGTTTTTATCCTGTATTTTTGTGTGTGTGTGTGTGTGTGTGTGTGTGTGTGTGTGTGTGTGTGTGTGTGTGTATAGTTAACCATTCTTTTAAATAAATCCTCCTCTTGGGCAAAAAAAAAAAAAAAAAAAAAATCCAATCCTTCTTTCAAGGAACACGTGGAATGATGGCCGCAAAGGCTTAGTGGTTCCATGTACTTGCTGCTATTGCAAGGACCAGAATTTGTTTTCCAGTCCACAAAGTTAGTAACTCAGCTTGTAAGATGGAACGCCAAGGCCCCCTCGCAAGCAATAAAGTCTGTAAGAATAATGTGTTTCTAGAGATGGTTTTTCAATATATTTGTGATATATGTCTACATGATCACAGAGAAGTTAGAGGTTACTGAATGCATGAGTAAAGTTGAACTTTTTGGATTTATCTTTATAATTACATCTCAAATAGTCCCTTTGAATATTTATTAAAAATTTAAATGTTTCAACAATTTCAGTTATTTGCTATTATTTCTACTGAACTGTGAGCAGAGACACCTTCCTCTGGGATAACCTGTTTAAGGATGTGGCAGGATGATGATCACTTTGAGGCTATGCTTGCCACATTATGAAAACATGTCTCATAAAAAATAGAGAACAATTTTAATGTATCAGACATTTTGTTTGGTGATTAAAAATTAATAGCACATACAACAGGCCAAACTTGGTCCTCAGAGATACTAGGTACCCCGACTAAAGGTGAGGTCTAACATGATGTGTTTTATCATGACAAAGAACTGCACACAGGCATTAAATGTAGTGAGTATTTAAAGACCATATAGTGTGTGATCCTTGCATACAAAGACCAAGGAAGGGAAATCATGAATTCAAGGTTAGCTTAGGGTAAATAAGAGTTGCCAGACATACCTACCTTACATAGTGAATCTCTGTCTAAAAACAAAAATTCCAAATTTGATATTGACAGCCATATAACATTCATAGATAAAAGAGAGGTGTCAATAGTGAGGTGGTAAAACAGATAAAAAATTACCAAATATTTAATGCATACTTGGAGAATGAAAATGATATTACAAAGGATGGAGGTGATGGAGAAGAGGCGGCATATAGCCCTTTCTAGGAACATAAATTTGTATGGACAATCACAGTGTAGAATGTGAATAAGAAATGGTAAGTAAATATGCCTTTGGAGAAGTTTCCACAAGAGCAGAATTCATTTGAAAGTCAAGTGAAAAAGTAGGATCATGTCCTGAAGGTTTGTGGAGAGAAATGTCAGAGTTTTAAAGACAAAACTGGTAAGATATTATTTTAGAAATATATTTTTATAACAGTTGCTCTGTAGTACAGCTTAAGGTCTGGGAGGGAAAACTGGGGAAGAAGATATCATATGACATGTAAATAAAGAAAATATCTAATAAAAAATAAAAATAAAAGAAACATTCCAGACAAGAAAAAAAGAAAGAGTGTACAACTGTAATAACACATGAGCCCCTCCATGTCAGAAATCAAATTTAATTCTCTGGAACTGCAGTGTCTTCTCCTAATCACTGAGACATTTGTCTAGCCTGACCATGAGGAAATTCTTTACAATTTTATTCTGAACTTAGAATTTTTAAATGAAGTCTGGTGGAATGGTTGGACAAATCTTTTTTTATTGGATATTTTATTTATTTACATATCAAATGTTATCCTCATTTAATGTTTCCCCTCCAGAAACCCCTTACCCATCCTCCCTCTCCCTACTTCTATAAGGGTGCTCCCCCACCCATCCACCTACTTCTACCTCCCCACCCCAGCAGGCATTCTCCTCCACTGGGACATCAAGCCTTACCATGACCAATGGCCTCTTCTCCCATTGATGTCCAACATTGCCATCCTCTGCTACATATGTAGGTGGAGCTATGCTTCTCTCCATGTGTACTCTTTGGTTGATGATTCAGTTTCTGGGAGCTTTGGGGTATCTGGTTGGTTGATATTGTCGTTACTCCCATTGGGGTTGCAAACTGCTTTAGCTCCTTCTGTCCTTTCTCTAACTCCTCCATTGGTGACCCCGTGCTGAGTCCATTGCTTGGCTGTGAGCATCCTCCTTTGTATTTCTCAGGCTCTGGCACAGCCTCCCAGGAGACAGCTATATCAGGTTCCTGTCAGCAAGCCCTTCTTGGCATCCACAATAGTGTCTGTGTTTGGTATCTGTACATGGAATGGACCCCCAGGTTGGGCAGTCTCTGGATGGTCTTTCCTTCAGTCTCTTTTCCAGCCTTTGTCTCCATATCTCTGTCCTGGAGTACTTTATTCCCTCTTCTAAGAAGGACTGAAGCATTCACACTTTGGTCTTCCTTCTTCTTGAGCATTATGTGGTCTGTGAATTGTATCTTGGGTATTCTGAGCTTTGGATCTAATATCTACTTACCAGTGAGTGCATACAATCTGTGGTTTTTTGTGGTGGTTTCTTTTCTTTTTTTTCTTTTTTTCTTTTTTTTGTGATTGGATTAACTCACTTGGGATGGTATTTTCTAGTTCCATCCATTTGCCTAAAAATTTTATGAAGTCATTGTTTTTAATAGCTGAGTAGTACTCCATTGTGTAAATGTACCACATTTTCTGTATCTATTCTTCTGTTGATGGACATCTGGATTATTTCCAGCTTCTGGCTACTATAAATAAGGCTGCGGTGAACATAGTGGAGTATGTGTCCTTGTTATATGTTGGAGAATTTTTTGGCTATATACCCAGGAGTGGAGTAGCTGGGTCCTCAGGTAGTACTCTGTTCAATTTTCTGAGGATCTACCAGACTGATTTCCAGAGTAGTTGTACTAGCTTGCAATCCCACTAACAAAGGAGGAGTGTTCTGACTTCTCCACTCCTCTCCAGCATCTGCTATCCCCTGAGATTTTGATCTTAGCCATTCTGACTGTGAGATGATACATGTGCTATACAGATGTCTGGACTTTCTTACTTCAGGCTTCATTGTAAAACAGTATTTATAATGTCCCATGTCTACAGAACTTCAGCATCACAAGAATATGCAGTGATTTAGCAAATCATGAAACAGAAATAAAGTAAGCCCAGTCTATCTATGAAGGAGTAAGCATGATCAAGGAGAACAAAGGTCATCCAGGCTTTATATTTGACACTCAACATGCTTCAAACTGAAACAGGAAGCAGCAATACTCTACAGAATATGAATGATCAAGACCTTATCACATATACCTATCTTTACATGTTCCTACCCTAAAATATCAAATGCCTTATGTTGAATAAAAAAAAGAGGAGAAAAATAACACCCATTTTAATATACTTCCTTTTCTCTTCTGTTCTTCCTTAGTTATTGCAAAAAAGTTAGGGACTGTTGGTAAGTCTGTATATCAATAAAATGCCTAAAAAATTGTTAGTTAAGCTGTGATATATTTCTTCAGTTCTGGTAAAAAACAAAATACATATTCATGTGCCAATTGTAAACTGTGGAATGATGAGTCCATATGTATATAAATTTCTCTCCTATTTGCATTAAAAATAAGCATTGCATAATCTAAAGAAAAATATCCCATTACAATTGTGCCCTGTTTCACAAGATATGCATAAGGATGGATATTCAGTTTGGACAGTGATGAAAGATGATGATTTAGCTGTAATATGACAAATATCATGAATGCTATACTGAAATGGATGCACAAAATGTTGTGTACAAGTATGGAATCGGCTTTTTAAGTGGTAGTTTCAAACCTGGAAACATATTTTCCTTAAATTGATAAAAGACTTTAATAGAAGCTTTCGTTCTCACCTGTATCTTTTCCATTACCTTTACAGGAAAGCAATAACAAAACAACAAAAGGAAATTATCAAATTTTCTAGTATTGTGCTGAAAATATTCTAAAATTAAAGGGTCAAATATAACTAAAATACATGAAAGATATTTAAGAAACATCAATTAAATAGCATTTTAAATTTTATATCAACCCAAATGTAAACTTATTTTCATGAATGAATAAATACACAGTATTAATCTCTTCTGCTTTTTTTTTTATAACATTTGTGTATTTAAAATAGAAACCAAACATGGAAATTGAAAGTAAAATATTAAATCATCTGACATAAACTCAGAATTCGCAGGAGCATATCCTAGGAATGTCTGTGACTATCTTTCCAGACAATTGTAAATGGTATCATGTCATCATCTGGGAAACCAAACTGAATACAAGTAGAAATAGATAAAAGGAGTGAATCACCAGTGGCTGTCTCTTTCTGTTTCACAGCAGAAGATACCACACTTTAACAGCTACCAGGGCTACTCCTCCATGATGATGAGACAAAGCAAACTTTTCTTTCTTAAGTTGCTTTTTTCAGGTATTTTGCCATGGGAAGAAGGAAAAATACATAGGGAAAATTATAACAAGAAGTCCGCCCATGATCTCCTTCCTTACAATGTATTGACATTCCAATAAGTTCTGGAGTGTGGGCTTTAGGATGGTTTCATTACACTAACCAAACTGCATATCGTATCTTTTAAAATCATCCCGCCATGATGCTGTATAGGTGGATACCTACACAATTCAAACATTTTCTTGGATGAAAGATATGCTCATTTGGTAAAGGCCCTTGCCTCCAAGACTGACTACGTGAGGCCCTGGGACTCAGAGGGTAAGAAATTCGCACAGGTTCGCCTTTGACCGCTGTACACATGTGTACATACTCTTACAAACAATAAGTAAATAAATGCTAAATGCAAACAGGACTTTCTACTCTTAAATGAATAGTCCAATTAATCAACACCCAAGAATACACAAGTCCTGAAGCTGAATTTGTTGTTGTTGTTATTGCTTTCATTGTACAAGCTACACATTTACCCTTGACATTGCACATGTCTTGATTGCTATCCAGAATGAAGGCCAGTGCTGTTTTCCTGGTTTTAATGCCTAAGTCATATTGATTCTCAGTAATACCCTCATTTCCAAATCACTTTCAGAACTACAATGTCAGAAATTAGCATGCTTTAATCACAGAATAAGGTATAAGACCCATAAAGGCAATTTATTCCAATTACTACTAAAAAAGTTTTCACCAGTTCTGTGTGAACTTCAGCAAATCATGATTTTGTAAATTAGAAAAAAAGGAGATAAGTGAGCATCCACCTTCACACATTTAGAAACCCAGTAAATTATGTTTATATTCCATACTTCACCTCACTTTCAACATTTATAAATAATTACCTCAAATCCCCAGTATAAACTACCTCTGCTGCCAGGAAATGTCCTACAATATACATTACTTGAATACATCGTTAGAGCAATGTCAGATTCATAATTTATTAATGAGTCAGTTGTAGATCCAGTAATAACATAAAATTGTATGTAACACACTTGGCTACTTCACAACACAGGAGTTAATATATCCAAGAGAACAGATGGAATATTTTCCCAGATAATTAAAACTAATTTTGAATAAAATAATCTAAATTCCAGAAAAAGTTGGATAACACTAAATTTTGAAACTTAGTATGTTTAATCAACTAGGACTTTGTTGAGTATGTTTTAGACAGGTAAAAGGAAGCACTGGTAAAATGGTGCAGTGAACAAAGGCTTGGACTGCTCTTGGAGATGGCATGACGTCAATGGCCAGCTCCTAACATGGGGATAAACAACAATGTGTAACTCCAGCCTCAGGGGATCCAATACCTCTCACCTCCACAGGCACTCATGTGTACAACTTCATACAAGAACCCAACACACACACACACACACACACACACACACACAGAGAGAGAGAGAGAGAGAGAGAGAGAGAGAGAGAGAGAGAGAGAGAGAGAGAGAGAGAGAGAGAGAAAAGGGGAGGAGATATGAGGTGAGGGACTTTGTGAAGTGGGGCAGCATTTGACATGTAAATGAATAAATGAATAAATTAATTAAACATTCCATTTAAAATAAGAACATACTTTAGGATATCCAGACAGAAACATGGGTAAAGTGTATATACAAACAAAGCAATATCAGCATTATTATATCCATTTGAGAAATGTGCGAAAGTAGGCCAAAGCCATAATTTAGAGCAAAATAGTAAGGTATTTTAGGAGGTTGGTGAGAGATACTTCGTATGATAAACTACAAGTAGACCAACTTTACTGCTAAGGGGCTGGCTCAGAAGTTATGACTTAGAAGTTTTGTCATGAGGACGAGATTTTGAATTCCAGTGTTCAAGTCGCACAGCACAAACCACCTCCTACCCCAGTTCCAAAGTGTCTGATGACTTCTGCTGGCCTCTGTGGGCACCTATGCATACATATATACCTGTACTTACTCCTATACACGCACATACATGTACATAAGTAAAATTTTAAGAATAAATAAATGAGAAAGGATAAGTAATTTGAGAACAAAAAACAAACAAACAGAACACTCAAGTTATTTTAAAAGCAGACAGGTAAAAGACATGATAAACATGATTGAAAAATAGATGACACAATATTTGATTAATTAGTAGAGCTCATCAAACTATTAGCAAAAAAAATTACAAAATTGATTAGTGGGTGTCAGTGTACTTAGACTTTAACCACTATGACAAGAGAAAAAGACTAATCTGGATTCATCTTTTCAAAGGTTTTGCGCTACTGTGCTGTGGAAGGCGAGGTAGCACAAAGATGCCTGCCTCCATTGTGATGCCTAGAAAGTAGAGGAACTAAATGTCTACTATAATGCTCCTTCCCTATTTCCCACTTTTAATTCTATCCAGGATGAAGGGATGATACAGCCCATGTTCAGGGGGAATTTCAGTTGGGAGACTCTTCTCTAAAAATAGACCTCATCTAATTATCCAAATGAACTTTCCAGATGACTTGGATTTTTTTTTGGGGGGGAGAGGAGTGTTTTTTGAGACAGGGTTTCTCTGTGTAGCCCTGGCTGTCCTGGAACTCACTATGTAGACCAGGCTGGCCTGGAACTCAGAAATCCACCTGCCTCTGCCTCCCAAGTGCTGGGATTAAAGGAATGTGCCATCACTGCCCAGTTCCAGGGGATTTTGAAATCCAACCAACAGGACCAATCAATATCACCTATCATCATAACAGCCAAATGTTGACTTGGACACTTATGAAGATAACTAGTGTTTAATACTTTTGTTAGTATGCAAGCCTGGCCATTCATAAGAGAGCAGTCATTTCTCCAAGATCAGCTCTCACAGCCTGGGGCAATCAAGCCATGGCCCTGCAGCTTTCTCTAAGACAAAGTGCTAAGAATCAGTATGGTCACTGATGTCTCACAGTACTGGTCTTCAATGCTTTTTGTCTAGTACACCATGCTGAACTAAATCGTGTGATTTGAAGCTTTCTTTGTGTAGGCGATTTGCTCAGGGAGGATATTTCCCCTCATATAATATATTCCTATTGCAGTTTCTCTTCTATCCACTTCTTTCAGCCCCTTCTGCTGCCATGGGCCGTCTCACCTAGATCCACATCTACTCTATTTCCCTTCTAAAAAGAGCATGCCTTCCAGGAACCTAACCTCATACAATATAACAAGTTACAAGGAGCCTAGGCACTAACCCTCTTAACAAGCCTATGTGAGGCATCCCAGTAGGATTAAAAATGATCCCTAGGACAGACAAAAGAGTCAGAGGCACCCCATTATTATTGTTAGGAAAGATCAAAATTACCAATCTAACATCCATAAGGTATATGGAGACGTCCTAGCACAAACCCATGCAGACTTCCTGATTATTCCTTCAGTCTCTCTGAGCCTCCATAAGCCATGCTTAGTTGATTCTGTGGTCTGTGTTCTCTATGCCTCTCGCTCTTACAATTTTTATTTCCCCCCTTCTTCGGGATTCCTAAATTCAGAAGGGAATGTATCAAATGGAAATACCTAGTTTGGGTTCTCTCTCCAACTAATATTGTTCGGTAGGACATTTTATCAACATCATAAACATAGCCAAGATGGCCTTTAGCTGCAGTAGTGATGCCAAAATCTGTCTAGTGAATGGTGTCACATCAATGCCATTTTTGTGTAGAAAAATAACTGGTCTATAATTCATCACACACAGAAACAACTATTTACTTATATGATAGGCAGAAACATAGGAAAACAATTATGTAATTACAAATGAGTTTCAAGATGAAAATAAATACTACTTAAATACTATCATGTTAAGTAATATAGAAAGAAAGACAATATAGCACATTAAGGAGGCTAAAAGTGTCCCAAACCATGATAGTATGGCTGTGGGCTTGTAATATTTATTATCCACATAATTAACACTATTATAAGCTAGTCAGTCTTGCAGAAGTTTCCTTAGATTTTGCAGTTATTTCATGCATGGTTACTCATGTACCTAACAAAGGAATTTAAGGCACCTTATAGTCATATCAACCAAGCCAACAAGAATGAAAAACTACGCTAAAATTTAGAAAGGCTATTCTGCCCAATAAAACTGTCATATGACCAACAAACATGGTAGGAACATTATTCCATGCCTGGTAAGAAGATAATGAACACATATTATGAACTGCATACACAATAGTGTTGCTAAAACCCCAATAAAAGATTATTCATATCAAATGATATCCAAGAAGAAAATAATCAAAATAAATATTTTTGGTGATAAGGAAAAGTAGGATCCTGACCTAAATCCAACCAATCATCCCTCTAAGAAATTCAGTTGCTTACCAATAATATAACAAATAATAGAAGGGCTGGAGAAGATGCTTAGCAATTATGATCATTCAATGTTCTTCCATAGGATGCAAATTTGGTCCTTAGAAACCAAGACATTAACAGCCACTTGTAACTTCAGATCAAAAGGATTTGACACGCTTTTCTGGCCTTTACATCTGCACACCCATGACACATATACCTAATAAAATATTAAATTAAAGGTAAAGGCACACACAAATATCTACCCACATGCCATATATATATATATATATATATATATATATATATAACATATATTTTATATGTATATTTTTACATATAAATATACATATATATAAATATAAAAATATTATTCAGCAGCAAAATTTTAAATAGTAGGCAATTTAGGACGAAGAATACAGCATGTGAGAGAGACTTCTTTTGGTTTAGTACTGTTGGTAGTATCTCCAGTTTATTAACTGTGAATGTTTTATGAAATCCAGATATACTTATAGAAGGAAGTTTGGAGAAATGTTATAAACTCATCAATTCTTTTTATTTCTTTTTTTTATTTCTTAAGAAACTAACAAAGTCCTTTGTATTTCTAAATGTGTATTTTATGTTGTTATAAATCAATACAAAATGTATTAAAATTAAAATAAAATATAAAATTTTCCAAAAAACATCACAATATACCACACAATTCAATTAAATATTTCAAGTAGCAACAAAATGACTAACACAACAGGCACCAAGCTCACATACATTCATTACAATTAATATCCATTTCTTTAAGATTAGGGAAGATTTTCAACCAATTATGGGTGTGTACATTCATTATTTGAGCAACTTAATTGAATAAGCTGTCACTTTAAGTGAAAGATTAGAGTTTTTTTAAAATTGCCTGTATGTAAATTGTGCTATGTATTAGTGTGTTTTGTTTGAGTGTGGTTTTGGTCATGGTTGGTTTTATTTTTAGTAAGAAGTAACTGCATTTCTTTTCTTTTAATAATCTATGTATTTTAAGTACAGCAGTGAAAGCAGCAAATATATGGAGCCTCTGCTACCTGAGGATTTAAGCACATTGAAGTCTCCAGTAATTTTAGGAGTATTTTGAATCAATCATTTTTCTTCTTTATTGAGTGCTGAATAGGAAATGTCTCTATAATTGGGTGATGTAATGTGCAGAGAATTCCATTCTGCAAAAGTCAATCAGACAGCTGGTGGCTGGTAAGTGACATCCCTGTCTGACTTTACACCTATCATATTAAGCCAAATTTAAGACTTGTTTGGGCATGCCACCAAGGATGTAATTACAGTTACACAATTTTGTCATAAACCCATCCAATGTCTTTTGATTGCTCCATACAATTGCTGGCATCAGGTATTACATCTTCTGCAATTTAAAATCTGATTCAATCAAATCAATTTTCTGTGTGAAGGGTATGAACTTTGGTTACTTTATCTGTAGATGTTATTAGATTCAATTTTCCCCATAGATGGTTGTGATTTATTATTGTTCTGCATTGCCATCTGGACATTTTAATTTCAATGCAAAATCTTTGAGTGACATAATCTGTTGTGTGTCAAGGTATTACTTATTCTCCGACTCACCAATATATCCTCTGAAAGTGTTTCAATAAGATAAATCAGAATCACACACATAATAATAATCGCAATTCCCTCATTAAAAATGGGGGCCAAAATTCATTCACTAATATTTCTTTTTTCAGACAAACAAATATCTACAAACCAAACCTTTTAGGGTAAATGCCTGTGAATAATAATATTTATTTATTTCATTTTATGCATATCTAAGTGTATGTATGTGCAGCATGTGTGTGCAGTGCCCAAGTGAGTGCATCAGATCTCCTAGAACTGGAGGAAAAGAAGGCTGTGAGCAGTCATGTACAGATCTACTGCAAGGACAGTCAGTTGTCTTTACTATTTAGCCATGTTCTTCCCTAGGCCATGGTGCATATTAATAAGCCACATAAAATTTTCTATTACTTGAAGAAATAATGAGGGCACACTTTCCAGTTGAGCCTCTAAAATAAGTGTTTTCAATCAATTTAAGAAGAATTGGAGTTAATCCATCCTATGATTTCAGAGAAAGACAGATAATTTTATTCTTAAATGATTTTAGTTTAAGGATAAAAGTCATTAGAATGGACCTTTTCTTAATAGTAAAATCATTTATTATTTAAAGTTTACAGGAGAGTCAGAGTTGGGTTAGTATAGAAAGTGAAGAAAACAATTCAAATATGTCTTGAAGGACACAGATTCTTCTATTTCTTTTGGTGTTTTCAAACCTCAGGCTATCACAGTCATCAAAGGATAACAGGGAATTCAGATCAACAATGTAAATGGGATTATTTTTAAACCTTATCAGAATGCTTAATTCCTTCACAGTTCCAAATCAACTAGATAATGTCTACATTTACATTCCTGAATAAGTAGCATAAAGATTAAGCTTGTGGGGGAAGGAGCAGCATTTAGATTGATGGTGATTTTCTAGAAGAACTGCATAAATATCAAGTTTAGAGGGGTGGAAATGCAGCACTGTGAGCTCTATTCCCTAGGATTGCATGAATGAATGAGGAAGTAAGGAAGGAAGGAAGGAAGGAAGGAAGGAAGGAAGGAAGGAAGGAAGGAAAGAAGGAAGGAGTTCATTTTGAGATTAATAAATTACATTTGGGACATGTTGGCAAATAAGTTTGTCTTACTTAAGCTTTCTATTGCTGTGATAAAACACTATGATGAAAGGCAACTTGGGGAGGGAAGGGTTTATTTCAGCTTATAGTTGTAGCCTATTACTAAGGAAGGGAAGTACAGGAACTCAAGGGAGGAACCTGAATGTAAGAACTAAAGCAGAGGCCATGGAGAAACACTGCTTACTGGACTCTTCCTCAGGGTTTATTCAATCTGCTGTCTTATAGCTTTGAAGAAGACACAGGCACCCGTGGCACCACCCTCACTATGGCAGCGCTTCTACATCAATCAGCAATCAAGAAAATGTCCTACCAACTTGCATACAAGCTATTTTAAGGAAGCATTGTCTTAATTTTAATATTCTCTCTTCTCAGATAGACCTATTTTTGCCAAGATGACAAAAATGAACCAACACAAAGTTTAAGAAACTCTGGTTGAAAAAGCAGTGTCTAGGAAAAACGAAGATAAGCAATTTTAAACTCAAAGCAACTCAAACTGTTTGGGTCACTAGGGCAGGTCATGAGACTGCTTCCAATTCACTGTCTGCTCCCTGTTTTGATACGATATGACCAATTAGGTTCCTGCTCCTGCTACTATGCCTTGTCTGAATCCAGACATGTCTACCTCATTATGATGGACTATATCCTCCTAGAACTGTAAATCAAAGTAAACCCTTACCTTTTAATTTGCATTGTTCAGGGTATATTCTTTCAACAACAGGAAGTACCTACAACAGCTATTATTCTTGGTATCCATAATGATTTCAGGACTCAAAAGAGAAAGTCTGTATTAATTGTGTGTATTGCTACTGACACAGGATGCACCTTCTGGCTTCATTCCTTCATCACTTCTGTTTTCGCTTAGGGATTTCACTCATTTGGTTTTTTGAAGATATTGAACTGGTGAAGAATTCTTTTGTTTTTCTGTAAGTGAGTTCATCTTGAATTCGCCTTGGCTTCTAAAGAACATTTTTTTGCTGAGGGGATTTGCTGTGTTGTCAATTCTTGTAGTACTTGAAAAACATTCTATGTTACTTCCCTCAGGACCACAAAGTGTTTAATGAGAAGGTAGCTGCCACGGGAAGGGTTCAAATGTAGTGAGAAGCATGGAATCATGTCTTGCTGGCTGCTTGTAGGGCATTTCCTCTCATTTTCAGAAGTTGTCTGGGGGCAAGAATTCGTCTGAGTGTGTCTATTTAGGTTGAAATTTATAAGATGGTGATTTCTTTTTTGGTCACATTTGGGAGTTTAATCCATTTGTTTAGAAGTATTTTAGCAGTCTTTCTGTTTTCCTGGGGTTTTTTTCTAAAATCTCTTTTTAAAGATTTAGTGTGTGTGTGTGGATGTGTGCATAGCTTTTGTAAGCCTAAGAGTGTCCCATGCAGCAATTCTGAAGCTAGAATTCTAGGTAGTTCTGAGCCACCTGGTAGGTGTGGTCTGAAGTAAATTTAGGTCATCTGAAAGAGCAAAAAGTACTGTTAACTGCTGTCACCTTCTAAAATTCTGGTAACACAGAAGTTATTTACTTTGTTATGTCTCCATAGTCCTTCAGGATCTATGCACATTCCCAACCAGGTTCCTCACTGTTGTTCACGTAAGGCAATTGATATTAATCTGTCTTCAAATTTATTGATTAAATCCTTTGTCATCGACACTTTTATTTGAGCTTAGGTTATAAGATATTTGTATACTAGTTCATTTCTTAATTTGTGTGTAAGTGTACATATTCATGGGTGTGCATGTACAAGAGTACATAGACACTCATAAGTTCATGTCTATGGAAAATGGAGTTAAACACTGGTTATAATTTTCAATTACTCTCTACCTTACTTTTTGAAATAGGGTCTATCACTAAACATTTTGCTCATTAGTTAGTTATGTTAATATCCACAGGGAGCCACCTGCATCTACCCTTTAGCACCAGGATTATAAGTATACAACTTCATGCCTCCTTTCCATATGTTCCACAGAGATTCAACCTCAAGTCTTCACACTTGCATGACAGGCACATAATCCTCCACATGCCTCAAATAATTCAATCAAGAAAATCTTTCAAAGGTGTGCCCACCTGTCTAGTTTTAGTTGATGACAGATATGCTCAAGCTAGCAACTAAGATTAGCCATCATGACGACTTCATCAAATCTTCATCAAATATTTATATTGCTTTACTATTGTTTATAACTTATATGGAGCACTCTTCATGATAACTGATATATAAACATTGGCTGATTGGATGATTAAAACTCATGTTTCCACTTGTGATAAATGTCCTCTTACATTTTACTAGGGGCATTCCTGATCTGGGGTCTTTGAGACTACGGGACTATGGTACATTTTAATTTTTTTTTAATTTTTTTTAATTGGATATTTTCTTTATTTACATGTAAATTTTTCCTTTCTCAGGTTCCCCTCCAAAAAACAAACAAACAAACAAACAAAAACAACAAAAACAAACCACTTTTGCCTTCCCCCTCCCCATGCCTGCCACCCCACCCTCTCCCACTTATTGGCCCTGGCATTCCCCTACACTGGGGCACAGAACCTTCACAAGGCCGAGGTCCTTTACTCCTATTGATGATCGAATTTGCAATCCTCTACTATACACATGCTGCCAGAACATTCAGTCCCACCCTGTATAGTCCTTGATTGGTGGTTGGGTCCTTGGGAGCTCTGAGGGTACTAGTTAGTAATTGTTGTTCATCCTAAGGGGCAGCAAACCCTTCAGCTCCATAGAACCTTTCTCTAACTCCTTCATTGGGGACAGTGTACTCAGTTCAATGAATGGCTGTGAGCCTCTACATCTGTATTAGTCAGGTATTGTCAGAACCTCTCAGGAGATAGCTATATGCTTGTCCTTCCTTCAGTCTCTGCTCCATAGTTAATCTCTGCCACTCCTCCTGTGGGTATTTGATTCCCCTTTTTAAGAAGGAATGAAATGTCCACCTTTTGATCTTCCTTCTTCTTAGGTTTCTTGTGGTTTGTGTGTCGTTCTTCCTGTATTCCAAACTTTTGGGCTAATAACCACTTATCAGAGAATGCATACCATGTGCATTCTTTTGTGATTGGGTTACCTCACTCAGGATGATACTCTCCAGATCCATCCATTTCCCTAAGAATTTTATAAATTCATTGTTTTTAATAGCTGAGTAGTACTCCATTGTGTAGATGTACCACACTTTCTGTATCCATTCCTCTGTTGAGGGACATCTAGGTTGTTTCCAGTTTCTGGCTATTATAAATAAGGCTGCTATGAACATGGTGGAGCATGTGTCCTTATTACATGTTGGAGCATCTTCTGGGTATATGCCCAGGAGTGGTATAGCTGGGTCCTCTGGTAGAACTATGTCCAATTTCCGGAGGAACCTCCACACTGATTTCCAGAGTGGTTGTACCAGTTTGCAATCCCACCAGCAGTGAAGTAGTGTTCCTCTTTCTCCACAACCCTTACTGGTTTTGTCATGGAATACTTTGGTTTCTCTATCTATGGTGATTGAGAGTTTTGCTGGGTATAGATGTCTAGGCTGGCATTTGTGTTCTCTTAGGGTCTGTATGACATCTGCCCAGGATCTTCTAGCTTTCATAGTCTCTGGTGAGAAGTCTGGTGTAATTCTTATAGGCCTGCCTTTATATGTTACTTGTTTTGTGCATTTGGTGTTTTGACTATTATGTGGTGGGAGAAATTTCTTTTCTGGTCCAGTCTATTTGGAGTTCTATAGGCTTCTTGTATGTTCATGGGCAACTCTTTCTTTAGATTAGGGAAGTTTTCTTCTATAATTTTGTTGAAGATACTTACTGGCCCTTTAAGTTGGAGGTCTTCACTCTCTTCTATACCTATTATCCTTAGGTTTGGTCTTCTCATTGTGTCCTGGATTTCCTGGATGTTTTGGGTTAGGGTCTTTTTGCATTTTGCATTTTCTTTGTTTGTTCTGTCAATGTTGTCCATGTTATCTTCTGCCCCTGAGATTCTCTCTTCTATCTCTTGTATTCTGTTGATGATGCTTGCATCTATGTTTCCTGACTTTTTTCCTAAGATGTCTAACTCCATGGTTGTCTCCTTTTGTGATTTCTTTATTGTTTCTACGTCCATTTTTACATCCTGAATGGTTTTACTCAGTTCCTTCACCTGTTTGTTTGTGTTTTCCTGCAATTCCTTAAGGGATTTTTGGGTTTGCTCTTTAAAGGCTTCTATTTGTTTACTTGTGATCTCCTGTAATTCTTTATGGGAATTTTTTGTTTCCTCTTTAAGGGCTTATACCTCTTTATCTGTTTTCTCCTGTATTTCTTTAAGGGAGTTATTGATGTCCTTCTTAAGTTCCTCTATCAGCATTGTGAGATAAGATATTAGATCCAAATCTTGCTTTTCTGGTGTTTTGGGCTATCCAGGGCTTGCTGAGGTGGGAGTACTAGGTTCTGGTGAAGCCACGCAGTCTTGGCTTCTGTTGGTAGGATTCTTGCATTTGCCTTTCACCATCTCTTGATCTCTGGTGTTAGAAGTTCTTGGTGTCTCTGACTAGAGCTTGACCTGTCCTTGCTGCCCTGCAACTCCCCTTCGACTCTTGAGGCCTGTGCCTCCCAGCTGGTCCCACCTTAGAAAGGCACCAGAGAGAAAATGGCGGATCTCACCTGAGTCCTTGTGCTGAAGCCTGCCCTGGATGCAGGCCCTCCACTAGCAGGGAGGGCGCAGAGATGGTCGCTGATCCAGCTCTGTCACTTGGAAGCTGAGAGGATCCTATCCCTGCAGTCCTGCCACTCCCCTGCAATTCCTGAGGCCTATGCCTCCCGGCTGGTCCCACCTGATTCCTGGGGCTGAAGCCCGCCCCTGGATGTAGGCCCTCTGCTCACATTTTAACTTTTTACTTTAGAAAGTAGTCATAGTGTCTAGAAAGGAAACTGAAAATTTCAGTAGACTACTATAGCAAATTGCCATTTGGGTCACTTTTAAGACTTGGATTCTATTAGTAAAATCTTCCTAGTAACATTTGTATGTGGAAAGTCTATTTTTAGTTTAGAAATACAGATATTTTGTGATGTTAACCCAACCTACACTACTCAAATGATATGAGAATAGTCCACAAGCACATTGTCTCTATAGAAGTTAATGGAGATATATATATATATTCTCTTTCGTAGAGGATGCAAGTGACAGTCATGAATTCAATCCACAGTCTCCATGCCAATTCAAGATAAAGCATAGGAAAGACAAGAACATGTGGCTGCAATGCAGAGAAGAAAGGAAATTCTACAAAGGATGGTGTCAACTCCTTACTAAAGGGAGAAGATGAAAGAAAATGACAGGATTTTGTCTCTAGTCTGTGGCCAAAATGTAAACTGGGAGTCTATACTATCCTATGTAATAGTAGTTCTAAATTTTAAATATATCCAGCAATACTGATTAAAGATTCTATTACATCTTTGAGTCTACAAATGTTCAGTAGATAAAAGTAATTGCTGCCAAGCTAGATGGGCTGAATTCCATCTCATAGACACAGAAAGTGGGAAATGAAAACGGAGTCTTGAGATTGTCCTTAGACCTGACCCGTTAAGAAGAAGAGATTCTTCTTTAAAAGAATGTTTCCCATAATACCTACCAACGTAAAAAAATAATACTTTATTTTAAAAATTGTCCTCCCAATAAATAAATACATAAATAAATAAATAAATATCAATTAAAAATAATGTACATATTACATTAATTAAAACAGAAATATAATATCCATGTAAGTTTGTAGAACTCAGAAGTATTTGAATATTTTATGATCTATTTAGAATATTCTAAAACATTGAGGAAAAAAAGAAAGGTTATTTAAGTGACTAGCTGCATGGCATTTCAAATGGCTCAACATACACATGAAATATTTAAGACACTAGAATTTCCCATATCATTTGCTTTACATTGAATCGTGTTGCCTTTATACTGTATGAGGAAGTAAAATTTATTATAGTGTGAATACATTTTTCTTAAAAGGGATGTTTTCAGTCATGTCTACCATAGAAATAATTATTTTTAAATAGAATAAGCACATTAATAACACAGAAAGAAATTCCTTGTACTTCCTAATGGTCTCAAACTATTTTAAATATCCTTGGTCATTGTGAAACTTTTGATCCAAAAAATTTAGTCAACTTCTCTAAATTACATTTCTCAAGAAAGAAAAGAGATTTCTTATTATTATATAATAGTTTTATATATTAAAATGAAATTGAAAATGACGAGAAGAAGTGAATTTGTACCTATGTTTTTATGTGTGTGTATGTACTTATACAAGTAGAAATATCTAAACCAATAATCTAAAAATCTCAAGCTTTTAAAAATTAGTGCTAGCAAGATTTCCTTTTTATAGGAGATTAAATAAATAGGGCATATGATTCACTAATAATTTCAAAGCATTATACATTCATGAATGGTGCTGTCTAGACCTTTTCCATAATAGTACTCCCAACTTTTTACCCTGTAATAAACTCTAGTTGTTTTAGACACTTGATTTTTCTGGAGGAAATCAGAAGGAGAGAGAACATCAAAAGTCAAGGCATGATTCTAATAACAAGAGTCTTATTAGATAGAACAGAAATTGTTACTAAAAAAACCATATATTTGGAATAAACTTAGAAATAGGAGAAAATTCAAAACGTTCTTAGTCATTAATCCAGTTCTGATCAATGTGAAACAATTGCTATGGTAGTGTTTTCCTACTTAGAGTGGTTGCATCGGCACAACAGGTTGGCTTCCTGGGCTGACTTCCAATTTTTTTCTTACTTTTATTTTTTTACAGTCCAGTCATTACCCCTCCCAGCCTGCCTTCTCACAGTCCTGATTCCATTCCCGTAGCCTCTGCTCCTTCTCTCTACCTCCTGTCTCTAAAAGGATGTCCCCACCAGGCCAGACCTCTGCACTCCCTGGGGACTCAAGTCTCTAAAGGGTTAGTTAGGTACATTTCTCACTGAAGCCAGACCAGGCAGTCTTCTGCTGTATATGTCTCTGGGGCTTCCGTCCAGCTCTTATAGGCGGCTGGGTTGGTGCCTCATGGATTGGCAGGATTAATATAGTACAAATGGCCCTAAGGCTAACATAGAGACTATAAGAAATCATCCTATGATCAACAAGTCATAACTGGGTCTTAATTTTTTATAATTCTTTTGGGAAATGATAAACTGTATTATTTCTTAAAGTGTCAATTTATCAAATTTTCAGACATATAGTTGTTTAATTCATTGTTAATAGTTGTCAACAGTGAAACTATTGCAAGGTCTAACGTGAAATACAAATAATTTGATCTCCATAATCAATGAATGAGGGATGTAATATATTATTCTTTTGTATTGTCTTATATTCATGTTTTTTATTTTGAACTAATTCATAATATAGCCAATGTCTAACACACCTGAAGCCAAATTTGTACACGAAGAAGTAGATAAATGTCATGTGAATGCATATTTAATATACTTGTGTCCTAACATGTATCTGTATATTTAGTATTAAATATAATTATTATTAAATATACATTTTTATCTAAGCTAAAAATAAAACATTTACATATTAATTTTTCTTTAATTTTCAACAAAATATGCCAGGAAGTATATACAATAGTCTATTACATAATTGCATGTTAAGATATAAATCTTAAATAATTTTCTGAATTATTTAAATATTCTCATATGATGGAAAATAAATTATAATTATGAAAGCAACATGAAAATATAAATTTGTTACAAAGTGAAATTGCACAAAAAGTTTGGTACTATTGTTTCTAGTGTAACATTTTCTGGGTAGTGATTTCTAAAGAGCAACTGTAAAATTGACCATAGGCCTCTCAAGTGAGACTTAAGAGGTAATTGTAGAAGCAAAGAATTAGGTATTTGTTACATTAGGTAGAAGATGTAAAAATCAAACAAACAAAAACGAAGAGAAACAAAACAAAACAAAACAAAAAAAACAGATGTAGCTCAGTAATCTAACACTTCCTTGCATGAACCAGGCATTGGGTTCGATCTCTAGAGACAGGAAGAGAAGAGAAGGGGTTCTGGTCCTACATGTGCACCTCTGAAGCGTCTGGTGACTAATTCTGAGAGATACCTGATCCTAGAGCCTTGTCAGCTGTAGCATCCTTGTATATAACTGCACTCAATTAGTCAGTCATGACCACTAGCAGATGTTGGCCAGGATATCCTGTCCATAGGGGACATAGACTTCTGTCAGATAAATGTACTCACTCTATGGTTTTGAGATTCCTCAGAGCAAGGAGGATGGAGAGCTATGCCAAAACACTCTGCTGCTCCTACGGTAAATGACTGGAAAAGGGGTTTTTTAATTTATTTATTTAAATGCATCAAATTCAACTCATCAAATTAAAGTGCTACAGGGATTTTATTGTACAAGAAACTTGTGATATTCATGCAGTGTGTTTTCTGTGTAATTAAAATGTGTAACATGTTAGAAAAATTCCTATGTCAGGTGATGTCTTCTACCATACCTGAAATATTCATACGCCATTACATTTATGAATCAAATCCACCTTACTTATTTATGTGCAGTGTTCTTGTTACAATTGCTGCAAAGAAGTATGCCCCAGATGATTATCTTATAAAACAATAGTGCCAATCAGATCTGATGAATCATGCCTAGATTCCAACTACACAGGGAGGGAAAGACTGAAATCATTTTTTAGGCTACAGACTGAATCCATGGTAGCCTGGGTAAAATTAGTAAGAGTCTATCTCTGGAAATTTTGAAAATCTGCAAAAAGGACCTGTGATGCAACTCAGTGGCAGAGTGCTTACATAGCAAGCACAAGGTCCAGTAGTCAACATAACTCTAATTCAGTATCATCAATGAAGAACCAATGGGTTAACTGAAAAAAAATCCAAATATGAATGTGACAAGTTTGTTGTCTATTGGAACATTTTTCTGGAGAATATATTGTTGTTGTTATTTTTCCATTAATTAATTTATTCACTTTATAACCCAATCTCAAACACTTATCTCCTCCCAATATCCCCTTGACATGGCCACCCTCCCTCCCCTTCAACAATGAGAAAGGGGAGGCCTCCTGTTGAATAGCAACCCACCTCAAGTCACCACAGCACTAAGCACAAACACTTCCATCGAATTCATACAAGGTAACTCAGTTAAAGGAACAGGGTCTACAGGAAGGCAGCAGAGTCAGGCTAAGCCCCAGTTCCAGTTGTTGGGGGACTCGGATGAAGAAGATATTGTTGATATTTTTAATTTGCTAAAAGTAGTGCTAGGGATACAGGACCATATTGCCAGATTTTAGCTTTGTTTTTCAGTATAATAGTGAAATTGAATACAAATTCCATACATATGCTCTTAAATTGTCAAAGGCCACTTTTGACACCATGGGGTAAAGTGAGTGTGGTAGAAAGGTGTGACATTTGCTATTTAGGTCAGTGAAAGGAGCTGACAGGGTTCATCTCTAACAGGCATGGGTCCAAATAGCAATCAACAGAGAGTCTGCTACCTATGGCAGCCTGAAATAGAGAAAAGGAAGGGAAATCAAACACACACACACACACACAGAGAGAGAGAGAGACAGAGAGAGACAGAGAGAGACAGAGAGACAGAGAGAGAGACAGAGACAGAGACAGAGACAGAGAGACAGAGAGACAGAGAGACAGAGACAGAGAGGTGGGGCAGAGAGATGTTGAAACTAGACCAGGCTCCAGCATTCTGTTTTTTTTCTCCTAACCCTTTTTATACCACTTAAGATAAAGTTTTTCTGTTTAGAAAAAAAAGATACTTCATAGCCACCAGATAAGCACTCACCAAAAAACTATATTATTAAAAAACAGATTAATATCATTACACAGAGAAAATTACAGGATTATTGATATTTTATTTCTTCTTTGAAACGTTTCTAACTAAATAACTGTTCTCTACCTTTTTTTCCACAAGCTCATTATAATACCAAAGCATTCTTTTGTTATTGATTAACAAAGTTTAAGAAGGAAAAATCTACTGTAGCAATTTTCTCCCTGTACCTGGCTTATGACAAACTGTACTTACTTAAGGAACCAATCACCTGTCTTACTTCTTATTTTTGATATCTTGATAAGTGAGACTGTCTAAACATCTGTTCTCTGTTCTCATACTCATATTAGAATTGTTTATTCTTTACTCATAACCTATTTCCTGGTGCACTCTGAAAACCTGTCACCACATCTGTAGATTACAGGGCCAAGGAACTCACGCCCAATGTAAAGTGAATGCTTTCTTTGATCATTATTTTTGTCCCAAGCATATTTTGCTTACTAATGTAATTGCATGCCTACGATGCATGAATGCTCACTGTACTCCTTTCTCTAGCTCATTCAGCTCTTACCAGTCTATGAGGAAGAGGAAAAATCTATTCCTGAATCTAACTTTAAACTTTCTATCAACTCCCCTACCATCACAAAATTAGTTAAATCAGGATAACTTTCTGAAACTAATTAAATCAAATTTTAAAAAGTCCATAAAATATTTTATCTAAACAGCCTTATCTCAGGACTTTTCATTTCATGTTGATCTGCAGGAAACTTTCCCAACAGAGTAGACGATCATCCAGAAAATAAACATAACAGGCTATAGGCAGTAATGGTTTTGCAGAGTCCACTCACATCAAGTTAAATAAATGAGGAGTGATAGACATGAGAAAGCACATCAGTAGCATGAAGCAGTCCTAGAATGAAGTCTCTGGGGCAGTGCCACCTTTCAAAGTGCACCTTTCACAGCCCAGAAAAACTGTAAGCCATCTCCCAATTGATGCTACAGTTGCCTATTGTAGCTCTTCCTGCATGGTGCTTGTAACTTAATTATAGAGTAATTTATTATAACTTTTAACACAAAAGGTTCCAAGCTATGGGCCACCTGTCATCTTGCCTTTGTGTTGTTCTTTTGGTGTCCTGCTTTTTTGCAGTTGGAAAAAATACAGAATACTGAAGTCATTCTTTGGTGTTGTCTGATAAATGAGACTTGGATATGGTATACAGATGTTGGAAGTGGTAGGATTTAATTTTACTATCAATGTATACATAGTAAAGTTAACACGGCAGAAGCTCTACTTCATCCTTTGAGGAAAATTAACATCCAGTAGAAGAATGGTTTATTTTCCTTAAAATCTAACTGAGTAGCACGTATCGGTTATGTACTGTACATCCTGTTTACAAACTCTTTGGTTTCTATCCATGTGCATGAGGACTCCTGCAGTGCCTACCTGTCTCATTGAATGACACAATAGCATTAACTGAGGTCTCTCATTCTCCATATCAGTCACCATGAATCTAAGAGTCATGGCACATGCTCCTCTAGAGACTGTTAGCTTTTTGTATAGAAGAAATATACTACTGTGATCTTTCTGTATGCCTGGTTTGCTTTTTGGTTTTTTTGCTTACAAAACTTTTGATTCTTATTGGCAACCCATTATGACTCATTCAGTTAAATCCTTGATTGTTTGTTAATAACAAGAAGGTCACTAGATTAAACTTGCAAGTGACAAGCCAGTAAAACATAATTAAAAGTAACTGGATCAGGAGAAAAAAATATGGTATCTGGTGATAGGGCTAAAGGATGCAAACTATTTTAGTCTTTGTTATGATAGGATCTATGCATATACATATGAATTAGTTTTTGTTGTCAAGATGACACGTCTCTAAGGAGTAGAGAACCTTGGTTGAAAATTATTTTGTCCTGTGGGCATGTTTGTGGGACATTATCTTTTTAAAAAGTTTTTATTAATTTATTTTTTTACACTCCATATTTTATTCCCCCCATCAACCTCTCAACTGTTCTACATCCAATACCTCCTCCCCACCCACCTGTCTACACGTGGAGGTTCCCCCCCTACCTGACCTCTAAACTCACTGGGACCTCCAGTCTCTTGAGGGTTAGGTGTATCATCTCTGAATGAACACAAACCAGGCAGTCGTCTACTGGGGGCTCATATCAGCTGGTGTACGCTGCCTGTTTGTTGATCCAATGTTTGAGAGATCTCAGGGGTCTAGAATAATTGAGACTGCTGGTCCTCTTAAAGGATCGCCCTTCTCCTCAGCTTCTTTCAGCCTTCCCTAATTCAAAAACAGGGGTCAGCTGCTTCTGTCCATTGGTTGGATGCAAATATTTGCATCTGATTCTTTCAGCTGCTTCTTGGGTCTTTCGGAGGGTAACTGCTATGCAATTTAGGAGGGACCATGGTTTATACAAAGAAAGTAACTGAACATGATCCAGAGAGCAAGCCAGCAAACAGCATTTCTCTCCTGTTTCTGCATAACTTCCTACCCTGACTTTTCTCATAGTAGATTGTAACCTGAAAGATAAATCAACTAAACCCTTTTCTCCTCAACTTACTTTTAGTCATGGGGTTCATCACAGAAATAGAAATGGACAAATTATATACATGCATTCACATATTAAAACTAAAATGCACATTTTGAAACAGTTTTGGTGAGTAGTTATATTAAGATAATGGTCACTAGCAATATCACATTCTGCATATATAAATAAAGAGCATATCCTACACATAGGATTTTTTGCATTAGCAAAACAACTGGAAGGCTACAAGAAATGCAACTCACAATACATATTTGATTTTTGTAGATATTGGTTTATTGGTGAGGACAGAGTCCAATATTAGAGATAGACCTCTAAAGATCAGACACCTGATACCTGGTTAATGTCACATATTTTTCATGGTATTAGAGGAGGTCATTGAAGAGTATCTGTCTTCAGAAACCAGTTAACTTTTCCACCTCATATGATTTTTACTAGGAATAGAGAAAAATGGGAACTGAGGCACAAGTCAATAAATTCAGAGAGACAGGAACTGGAGATATGGCACAGTGGTTAAGATCATTTGTTGATTCAAAGAATCAAAGTTCAATTCCTTGCAACCATGTCAAGAAGCTGATACATGCTTGTACCTCCAATTTTAGGGGCTCTGATGTTCTCTTCTGGTCTCTAAGAGTACTTATGTGCATGTGCAAATACCTACAGGTAGACACACACATATACACAAACAATAAAATATAAAATAAATTATAAGGAAAACATAAAAAGCTAGACAATATGCACACAGGGAGGCAAGTGAAAGACTTACACCAAAACATAGAGCATTATGAATGACTAAATCTGTACCTTTAAGCAAATAAAAAACCTTGGAGTCAGCACATTAGTGGGACTCATGGCTAGTATCTATACTCCTTATTCAGTACTATGAATGATTTCATTTTTTAGAGTTGAAGAGAGAATCGTGCTCTGTCAGAAGCATGTGTCACTTCACTTAATGTAGATACATGGGTAGTCTGTTGACAAGCTAGTATATCATTCTCTGCATTGTTAGAAGTTTGTGATATAGACCTAAAGTATCTCAGAAGACATCCTGTGTCAAAGACCTAATCTTTGAGGCAGTTGTACTCACCTATCTTTGGGAAATAATCTGATGATAAGAGTTCTGGATCCATTAGTGCAACAATACATGTATGGAATTTTAATCAAGTAACTACTGGGAGCTGATGGACACCTCCCATGGACACCCAAGAAAGTGAGACTCTTTAATGCAAATAGGTAAGTGAACTATGCTAAGTCAACATGGATGTTGACAACAGGCTTCCCTCTTTACTCTGTGCTTGGCTGCAAAGCTTTGTAAGGCACTTCTAGAATTCCCAGAGTGTCATCAGTATATCTGTTAGGTGAGTAAAGAATGGCACAGGAGGTAGACATATAACTCTCATCGTGAACACTTTGCATCTTTTTCTATAATATATTATTGCTAAGAATGAGTGGATAAAATCAGGTGTGACAGTGTATGGCTTTAATCCCAGCACTCTGAAGGCAAGAGTAGGAGGTTCAGAAACTCATTGCCAAATTCAGCTATATAGAGTTAAAAGGCAGCAAGGACTACATAAGGTCTCACATTAAAAAAAAAAAAATGAAGAAAATGCCAATAATTAGATCCTACACTGAAATGAGATGAAATCTGATCAAAAATTAAGAGTATCAAAGAATCTACAGACGTATTTTGAAATAACCTTAATAGGATTTAACCATCCTAGTCTGTGTATTCAGTTTTGTATGCATGAGTTCATACATGTTAGATGGAGGAATTTTAAAGCTCCTTTACATTTTGAAACAGGAGCAGAAAAGATAAATAAAGTTAATGTATTGTCTTTCATATCAGACACAATAATAATATTATCACCAAAGAAGAGAAGGAAAACTAGACCATAATAACAAACAGAGGACATGTTTATATTACTGTGAATAAAAACAAATTTGTTTACAATTACATGAATCATCATATCTACCCACACCCAGGACCTGTTTTCCAGATTGTGATGAAGTTAACCACTCCATAAGCACAATCAGTTTCTAATTTATCCCTTGTGAGAGAATAATGTAGCAAGAAGCATCTTTTTAAAAAATGTCAATAACTAACTGATTTGCTTCTGGATATGTTCTCACTTCACACATATGTTTCATAGAATAATGGTCCATGTTTCCCTGGCCTGGTTCCTGGCACTTGTATTTTCATGAACAGAAAGCCTGTCAACAGATGCCATGAATACCTATAAAGCATAAAATGCAAATACTTAGCTGACTGAAGTCTTAACTTTGAAATTGCTTTGCAATGTCCTCCAGAAACATGGAAGTCATTTATAATTACCTGCATGCATTGTTCCTTTGAAAGAATTTGTTTTTATGAAATGTCTTCAGGATACAAACAATGGTCTTACCAAGTTACATATGTCTACGATTCAGTGAATCTGTGATAGGGCAGTTGGTTTATTATCCACAGTGGCAAATTTGCAAGTCTGTAAATTGTAAATACACCCCTACCTAGTGTTTCCCCTAGGAACATAAAGTATCTTCAATATTTTCATTTTATTGCATGACTTTTTTGGTGGCAATGATACCAGTCCAGACTACTGCTTATATTTCCCTCCCTAATTACAAGTAGATAAAATATGAGAATAAAGTATCACTCATATTGAATTGAAAATTTTCACTTATGGTGGCTCACCTAATTGAATCACACCCTATGTCAGCAAATGAAGTCAGAAAAGGAATACAATACATTTTGCTAAGAAAAAATAGGACACCTGTTTAGAAGTGAAGACTAACCATATCGTATTGAATACTACTTATCTAGTCTCTCAAGGGGAGGCAGACAAGTTTAACCAAGGGCATCTTATTAAATTCTGTTATCTGTTCCTTGGAAGTCTATGATTGAATGAGTAGCCATTATGCTTTGGATAATACTGTCCATTAGTTGGTCTGTGGAGTGAATTACAGCTCTCATTCCAGTAGCTAGAGAGGTATGAAGTTTTGAAATGGAGTCTTTATACATCATTACTGGAAATTTGAGGAATATGTAGTACACTGCCAAAAATATAACCTAAGAGCTAGAGAACAAAGTATGCAAGCTAACTAGTTTTTACTTTATTCTGTTCATTTGATCAGAGGAGGTATCTAGTTCTGTGACTTTGTAAAATGATTTACATTATAAAGTGAAAATTAAAGACAATAATGTCATTAAAACACTTATCTTCATCATTAATATATAGTAAGCAATTGGTAAGCAGTACGGCATGGACTAATAATTCCCGTTATTTCATTCTTTTTTATTAAGGATCATGTTTCTGTAGAGGAAAGAATAGCTGGTGAATTTATATGCATATACACATACATAAACATACATATAAGCATATGTATGTATGCATTTGTGCATATTTCAGTCTCTCATAAACTCTCTAATAAGACTTTCTTCATGGTTATGTCAAGTTGACAGTAGTGTTTAAAATTATTATTAGTGTGTCTCATATGAAACACAGTATATTAGTTTCAATTAGACTTTCTGCTACTTCTTTTCAAAATAAATGTGTGTACACAAAGACATACTGAATCCAATACTATAGATATGTACAGATATATGATATATGAAATATCTCTACATACATATATATGTAGAGAGAGAGAGAGAGAGAGAGAGAGAGAGAGAGAGAGAGAGAGAGAACCATAGACAGAGACAGAATCTCTATATAATATCTATCTACCCTCAACCCTATCCATACCTGGAGACTACTTGACTCCAAGTTATGACACCTTCAGGCTCACAGGTAAGTTCCCCACTCACACCCCAATACTTGGCCTAACTCGACTCTTCAAAGGCCCAGAGTGCATAAGACCTACTGACCTGCCAGAGACACATCTTCCTTCCTGTTCACACCTGCATCCAGTAGTAAATCCTGTGCTCCAACTCTCCTACCCACCATTCTCTCAGAGACAGCTTAAACCCCAGGAGTGCTTACATAGCCAGACTTGGAGATCAAGCTCTCTAGATCCCCTCCCACACCCAGAAACAGCTTGACCCAAGGAGGTCCAACATAACCAGGCTCACAGGAGAGATAGGCTCCAGTCAGAGACACAATCCAAGAACATGTAAAAATGATCCTTCACCCTGATCAAGTAGGCTTCATCCAGGTGATGAAGCAATGGTTCATATATGGAAATCCATCAATGTAATTCACTATATAAACAAATTCAAAGAATAAAAAACACATGATCATCTCATTAGATACTGAAAAAGCCTTTGACAAAATTCAACACCCCTTCATGTTAGAAGACTTGGAAAAATCGTGAACTCAAGGCACATACCTAAACATAATAAAAGCAATAGCTAACATCAAACTGATAGACACTTTAAGCAATCCCACTAAAATCAGGGACAAGACAAAGCCTTACACTCTCCCCCTATTTACTCAATATAGTACTCAAAGTTCTAGCCAGAACAATTAGACAACAAAAGGAGGTCAAAGGGATACAAATGGGTAAGGAAGAAGTCAAGATGTTACTATTTGCAAATGATATGATAATATACATAAGCAACTCTAAAAATTCTACTAGAGAACTTCTACAGCAGATAAACAACTTCAGCAAAGTAGTTGAACATAAAGTTAACTCAAACAAATCAGTAGCCTTCCTCTACTCAAAGGATAAATGGGCTGAGAAAGAAATTAGAGAAACAACAGCCTTCACAATAGTCACAAATAAAAAAAAATATTGTGGAGTAACAAGCAAGTGAAAAGTCCATGTGACAATAACTTTAAGTCTCTGAAGAAAGACATAGAGGAAGACTTCAGATGATGGAAAGAATTCCCATGCTCATAGATCTCAGGATTCACATAGTATAAATGACCATCTTACCTCAAGTAATCTATAGATTCAATGTAATTTCCACTAAAATACCAACTCAATTCTTCAAACAGATAGAAAGAACATTCTCAAACTCATCTACCAAAACAAAACAAAAGAAAATGAAACAAAACAGAATAGAGCAAACTATTATCAACAATAAAAGAACTGGGGGAATCATTAAACCTGACCTCAAGCTTTACTATAGAGCAATAGTGATAAAACCCTCATGGTATTGGTACAGAGACAGATAGGTTGATATATAGAGTATAATTTAAGACCCAGAAATGAACTCACACAACTATGGTGACTAGGTCTTTGACAAAGAAGATAAACCCATCCACTAAGAAAAAAGACAACATTTTCAACAAATAGTGATGATTCACCTGGTGATCTGAAAGTAGAAGAATGCCATTTGATCCATTCTTATTTCCTTGTACAAAACATAAGTTCAAATTGATCAAGAACCTCCACATAAAACCAAATACATTCAACCTAATAGAAGAGAAAGTGGGGAAGAGCCTCAAACACACAAGTACAGGGGAAATTCTCCTGAACAGAACACCAATGACTCAGGCTATAAAATAAACAATTGACAACTTGGATATCACAAAATTGAAAAGCTTCTGTAAGGCAAAGTTCACTGTCAGTAGGAAAAAATGACAACCAACAGATTGGGAAAAGATCTTTACCAATCCTACATCTGATAGAGGGCTAATATCCAATGTATACAAAGAACTCAAGAAGTTAGGCTCCAGAAAACCAAATAACCCTATTATAAATGGGGTACAGAGCTAAATAAAGAATTCTCAACTGATGAATCTTGAATGATGAAGAAGCACCTAAAGAAATGATCAACGCCCTTAGTCATCAGGGAAATGCAAAACAAAACAACCCTGAGATTCCACCTCACACCAATGGTAATGGCTAAGATCAAAAACTCAGGCGACATCACATGTTGATGAGAATGCAGAGAAAGAGGAACACTTTTCATTGCTAGTGGGATTGCAAACTGGTACAATCACTCTGGAAATCCTTCTGGCATGTCCTAAGAAAATTGCAAATAGTTCTACCTGAAGACTCAGCTATACCACTACTGGGCATATACTCAAAAGATGCTCCAACCTATAATAAGAATACATGCTCCACTATGTCCATAACAGCCTTATTTATAATAGCCAGAACCTGGAAACAACCCTGATATCTCTCTATCAAAGAATGCATGCAGAATGTGTGGTACATTTACACAAAGGAGTACTATTCAGCTATTAAGAACAATGACTTCATGAAATTTTCAGGCAAATGAATGGAACTAGAAAATACCATCCTGAGTGAGGTAACTGAGACACAAAATGACATGCATGGTATGTACTCAATGGTAAGTGGATATTAGCCAAAAAGTCACAATACCCACAATATAACTCACAGACCTATAAAGCAGACACTACACCTAGACACTATTACTGATGCCAAGAAGCACTTGCTGACAGGAGCCTGGTATAACTCTCCCTGAGAGGCTCCTCTAGAGGCTGACCAATACAGATGTGGGCACTCACATCCAGCCATTGGCTGGGCAAGAGGACACTCAATGGAGGAGTTATGGGAAGAACTGAAGGAACTAAAGAAGTTTGCAACCCCATAGGGAGAAAAACAATATCAACCAACCAGACACCCAAGAGCTCCCAGGACTAAACCACCAACCAAACCCATGGAGGGACCCATGGCTCCAGCTGCATATGTAGCAGAGGACTGTCTTATCTGGCATCAACGGGAGGGAAGCTACTTAGTCCTATGGAGGTTTGATGTCTCAGCATAGATGAATACTAGGGCAGTAATGTGGAAGTGGGTGGGTGAGTGGGGGGGCACACTCATAGAAGTAGGGGAGAGTCGGGATGTCATAGGGGGTTTTCTGAGGAGAAATCTTGAAGGTGGGTAACACAAGTGCTGGCTGACTGATATAGAGGTCTCCTGAGAGGCTCTGACAGCATCTGACTAATACAGAAGTAGAGGTTCACAGCCATCCATTGGACTGAGCACAGGGTCCCCAATGAAGCAGCTAGAGAAAGACCCCAAAGAGCTGAAGGGTTTACAGCTCCTTAGGACAAACAACAATATGAACTAACTAGTACCCTAAGAACTCCCAGGGACTAAACCACCAACCAAGGAGGACACATGGGGTGACTCATGGCTCCAGCAGCATGTGTATAGCAGAGGATGGCCAAGTCGGTCATCCATGGGAGGAGAGGTCCTCGGTCCTGTGAAGGTTCTATGCCCCAGTGTAGGGGAATGTCAGGGCCAGGAAGCAGAAGAGGATGGACTGGTGAGCAGGGGGAGGGTGGAGGGGGTAGGGTATTTTTTTTTTTTTTGGAGGGGAAATCGGGAAAGGAGATATCATTTGAAATGTAAATAAAGAAAATATCTAGTAAAAAAAGGAATGTAAACAAATAAAATACCCAATAAAAGTTAACTAGAAAAAAAATAAAAGAAACATTAATTTTTAAATAGTAGTTAAGTATCTTGATGTCTTGCTTTCCCAGTGGTATAGACTTCGGACTCTTGCAGAGCTGTTTAAGAGCAATGAAGTCTTCAGTATGCACCGTTTTGAAATAAAAGCTTGCAACCCCCAATACTGAGGGCAAATAAGCCTCCTATGTAATACTAGTTATCAGAAATTTTGTTGCTTTGCAGCATACCCAGTTAAGTAGTTTAAAAAGCACTCAAAACACATCACATGTAACTTGATTGTCTCCACCTTACAGGACATGGGAACTGTACAGCTTCCCCAGGCCTTCACATGCCACCCTGACTGCAGTCAGGTTTTCTTTCCTGGGGGACAGCAGTGTCATCGCTTTCACATTCATCCTTTCGTTTTCATCCAATTTCTACCACCTAGACTAATAAAACAAATCTTCATTTCAAAAATCACCCCCACATTCCCCCTTCAAGTGAATGAAGTTGGTGGAAGTATTGTTCAATATCTGAGACGTCTATATGGGCTTCTTTTGCTTGGCTGTAGATTTTTTGGAATGCAATGTCTTGGTGTTTGTAATGTACATGTGGAGTCCCACAATTATCTATTTATATCTCTATGGGCATTTGAATTTGTATGGATATTCTAAATAATATAAAGTACTCTGAATAATGAAAAGTATCTTTTTCTGGTGTGTACCAACATTCTGTATTTGACAAATAAAACTGTCAATATGTGAGATTCAGTGCAGTCACCTCTTTATATACCTGAGGGTGGGTGGTTCCAGTAATCTGTAGATGCTAAAGCTCCTTCTACAAAATAACATTGTATTTGCATGTAAGGTTTGCACATCTTTAAGATTCCTTTGAACCACAGACAACACCTAATGAAAAGTGAACAAGACATGTAAAGTTGTTCCATGCTATATAGAAATAATAATAAAAAAGTCTTTATCTCTCCCTGAGAGATCAATTTCTTCAAATAATCCCCATCTCTGATTGTGTCAATCTCAGATACAGAACCTACTCAGAAAGACTGCCATGCACTAAATTTTACTGTGTGCTAAGATTTCCAAGGATTGGAACACATTTTTAAATATTTTCCTGGTCATTTGGATTTATGCTGTAGTTTTGTCTTTCAACAATATGTCAATTATTTATCTGGATGAATTTTTTGTGATATAATGCCTCCAATTTGATCTTATGTATGTGAGTACATGTGTAAATAGATATAGTCAGAGAGAGAGATAGAGAGAGAGATTCCATCACCTACTAACAAAGCGATATGAGAGAGTTGATTTTGCTTTGTGTCTATAAACCTCTTATAGATAACAATGTATTGATTACAATACAGTTTTGAATCAGGAACAGGGTATATATCCCAGTTTAAATATTTCACCTACTTTTTTCTTACATGTCTTACTCACATTTTACTATATTTAACTCATGCTCCTTTGGGCTTTTTAATTGTTTTCTTTTTAACAAGCATATAAATTGTACTTTATTGTGGCTTATTTTCATAGATCACCATCTGTGTTCAGGTGAGTTATTGAAACCTAGTAACAACGTTCAGAGCATCTGGAGATGACTTTGGACTTTTGTGAGCATAGGCTCAGCACCTGTGAATAGATGATTGACACCTTAATTACCAGCCTTTCCTTTTTCCTAATTAGGAAGCCAGAGAAATAAATTCAATATTTTTGATGCTGTAGATATCTTGCTTCTGGTATTGAATGCCTGTGATTGTTTAAAGAAAAGGTTTTCTAGTTTTTATTGTGAATTTGTAAAGCTATTGTTACTAGTGACATGTTTTTCATAACTCAAAAAAGATGTAATAAACACGTTTCCTCTCACCTACCCCTGTTGACATAGAGTATTACTCTTTATTACTCTGAATATATTATAGGCACTGACTGATCAAAAATTTGGTGAGGTTTCTTTCTGCCATGTAAACACCAATCAGCACTCCAGTCATATTTACTTTTCTCAACCACATAGGGCTTACATCATGTATTATTGTGTTATTCAAATTACCCACAATCTCATTTTCTCATTATCTCATAGGTTAGCCAAGAACTCCATCTCAAAAGCTCACATTATGCCTTTAAATATGTGCACAGACTTTTTTTTTTTTTTTTAAATTCTCTGTAGTCTTTTACTAGCTCACTACTGGATAGATTAAACTTTTGTTTTATCTTGAATATCTTAGCAAACTGGCACATTTATCATTTCCTAAAAACTTATCCTACTTCTCTCTCCCAATCTTTTCTTCTTCTTTGATGTATTCTAGGATTATTATGAATATGGTCTATAAGATCATGTCCCAATGTAAAATTTTGGTGTACTACTGGTGGGCATTAAATAGCTTGAAGCAGGATTACTGAGCCAGTGAAGGGGAATATCTGTGAGGTCAAAATGTTGGGACCATAGGGATGTTTTCTACACATAAACAGTGTAGCTTGACATAATGTGACATTTATCAAGGGATTTTTTAGGTGTATCATCCTGAGTGTTGCTGCTATATGATGACCTAAATCATGTATAGCATCTAGATTTCAGTTTATCTATCTAATGATACTACAAACATTCTGGGATTATGGATGCCCAGAAAGGTTAAGTTTGACAACTATGCATATTTATTTCAGGGAACTTCCCCACTCCCCTCTGCAGAGATGGATCTTCCTCTTCTTGGTGCACATCCTGGTTGGCAAGTGTTGGGGTTTGTTAATTATCTTACTGTGATAATGAGCCAGTTGTTTGAATTTTACAAGGTTCTCTTTGTCCCTATCAGATTTCCAATATTCCTCATCGTCATGTTCTCCACCACACTGTCATACTCCTGGGGCTCTACTCCATTGGGGAGGAAAAGATGTACACCAGGATTGCTTCTATTAGCAACCTTGAGCTCCACTCCCCTACCCTTCTTGTTTTGTTTTGTTTTTGTTTGTTTATTTTTAACATATAATTTAATACTGAAATAGAAGGCATACAGTAGTATTTTGGGAGGCCTGCAAGTGTTTCTACCACAAAGATTTTACACATTTCTTTTAGAGTTTGAAAATGGAGCAAATTAAAAATTGCAGCACCATTTATAATTAATTACAAGCAACAGCCAGCAGGTATCTACACCATGTGGCTTATTGCACAGAACTTAGATCTATGGAAAAAGAGATCTTAGAACTATGCAACAATTGTATAAACATATTTGGTTAAGAATAAATGTCATTTAAAATGGGAAATTTACAATGTTTTCCACTCTAAAACATAAAATTATATAATATTATAAAAGTATCTAAAAGGAAATGAAATATAATTATAAAATCAATATCATCAAACTTATTAAAAGTTATTTTTGAGAATTTCATTCATTTATCTCAGTGAAATATGATAATTTCAGCTTCCCATCTCTCCCTTCAGCTCCTCATATAGCTATCCCCTCCAATACAATTGTCTTAGATATAATTTAATGCTGTGATAAAAATGCCATGACCAAAAGCAATTTGTGAGGGGAAGGATTTATTTCAGATTACATCTTACATGCCATCATTAAAGAAGCCAGTATACAAACACATATATAGAAAACCTGGACAGCATTGAACTTATTTATTTCTAATATAAGTCTATATTTAGTTGATGTCTATATGCATTTTATGCATATTTATATTTATATATGTATATGTGTGTATGTATGTTTGTGTGTAACAACAATTAATGTAAGAGGAAGACATGGACTGAAAAGAGAGTAAGGAAGGATATAAGGAAATATTTGCAGGAAAGAATTGGAAGGCAAGATATTGCAGTTATTATATAATACCAGGAATAAAATAAAATAAAATAAATAAAAATACTTGAGTGCTTTCTTTACTTAATATTGTAGTTTTTTCATGTGTCTTTTAAAATATATTTGTTTAATGAAATTCTAAATCCTTGAGTGACAGAATTTTTTTCATACTATGGTTTGTGTTTTAATATTGCTAAAAATCTTTTAAATTTTAATTTATTTTCTCTTTGAGTATTTTGTTTGCATGCATGTCTGTACACTTCATGTGTGCCTGAAAGAACACATTAGGCCCAAAGAACATGCTAAATCCCCTGAAACAGGTGATGATGAGCCTTCATCTCTGTCTGTTTGTTTTCCTGTCTCTTTTTCTCTCTGTGAATCTCTCTGTGTCTTTAATTTTCAGGAGTGATTTCTTTTCTTTCATCCACTGTGGGGTCCACCCACTGATGGAGCTCCAGTCATCAGGCTTACTCTGAGAAGTGACTACATACTAAGCCATCTCATCTATCCTATATCACTTTATATTTGTAGGTATACTATCTGAGAATTTCATTTTCCTTTGGTGACTGTAAGAAATTACCATAAATTTAGATAATTTTAGATAATTAAAGAAATAAAAATATATTCTGTAATTATAATCTCCTTGGGAGGATCAAGGATGATTAGAGATGAGTCATTTCTTCACTACTGTGTTTCCTGCTGCTGGAAGGAGTCCCTTAATCCTAGATCTTCTATTAATTATCCTCCTGCAGGTGACAAAGATCTGACAAGAGACTACTTAAGAGGACAGAGGAAGTTTATTCTAGCTTACAATGTGAGTAGATAAGGTTCATCATTGTTGTAAGGGGAACATGTGGTAGCTGGTCATAGCCCTTCTGCAAACAGAGACAGAGAGTAGACAGGAAGTTGAGTTAATCAAGTTATCAATTCTCAAGACCCATTTCTTGTGGCATGATTCCTCTTCAGGGAGATGCTACCTAACAGAGGTACCACAGCCTTCCTACACAGCACAACCAGTTGGGGACCCAGTGCTCAATAACATCTGCCTAAGGAGGACTTGTCGAATCTAATCTGCTTCCATCTTCAAAGCCGGCTGATGTCATCTCTACCATATCTTTTGAGTTTGACAGTGTATGCTTGCCTCCTTTTTCCACATTTAATAATTCATAATTGTACTGGAACCACCCAGATTAGCCAAGTTAAGCTCTCATATCATCCAATTAAAATTTCAATAAAAGTACTATCATATTTTAATGACATTTCCAATGTCCATGAATTCAAGTGTGGTTATTGTTATATTCTATTTCTCTTTTTGATATCTCATCAGTGAATAGTGGCATAAACAGAATAGGAAAAATAAAAATACCCAATTCAACCAGTATCTAATGTCCAACTGTGGTTTCAGGGAATTTGAGTTGTTTAATTTACATATTTGTCCTTAATTTTAACAAACACGGCAGAATCTATAGAATCCCATAATTCTATATTATCACTTGTATTTCCTTCTTTCATTTCTACAAAATATTTTTATACAAGCCTGGGGATGATTAACATAACATATTTAATGGGACTAATTATTCTTCACTTATTCATAGAAGTACCTGTGAAAGAAGAATTCAATTATATCTTCCAATGTTTCTTAGGTTGATGGAGAGTCTACAAGGAACAAAATAAACCTTAAATATTTTGCTGAGTAATTGTTTTATGTTCTTTATAACTTGCTTGACAAACTCTTTAAACATACTTTCTAGAAGTGAGATGAGTTTGGGTTTTATTTTGTGTATGGTTTTATTTGTTTTTTTTTTTTTTTTTTTGATGTGTTTTCTTCTTCATGAAGTTCTTCCATAGGATAACTGTATATGTTCGGTTTTGAAGAGGAGACAAAAAAGGAAATAGCAATGATTTTTAAAACAAAAATATTCCTAATCTTTTGCTGTTTTTATACTTGTATGTATAAATGTGTCAATAAATGCCACGTGTGTTCAGCTGCTTGCAAGGAACAGAAGAATGTCAGATACCCTGTAATTACATAGAGTAGAGTTACATATGAAAATGTCCACCCACCAGCCATGGCTACTGGGAAACAAATTAGGGAATTATGCATAAGTAATACCAATTGTCATTTTATTTTCAGTAGTATTATTTTTATTTCATTGTATGGTAGTTTTGTGTATTTTATGTGGGGTCATTTTTTCATGGACGACAGAAAAGCATGTCACCCTCTGGAACTGGAATTACGATGGTTGTTAACCACTGTGTGGGAACAGCAAGTTTTCTCAACACCCTAGCCAGCTCTTCAGCCCCCTAACACCTTTTTTTTTTTTTTTTTTTTTTTTTTGGAAAAATTAAGTATAAATGTTCATTTATTTTTGAGTGTTGTGTGGTGACACTCTAAGACAGAACATTCAATCTAAGAATTCAGTCAGTTTCTTTACTCTTATACTTCTATGCCTTTGGATATAGTGTTGTTCAGTCACTTAAAAGCTTCACTCCATCTTTTCCTTTAATGTGAGGGAATTATAATATTATATCATTTCCCACTCCCTTCCCTTTCCTCCAGAAAATCCTCCTGGATTTTCTTCCTGCTGAGTGGGTTTTAATTCCAACTAGACAGGTTGTGCTTACCACCGAGTTATATGCGAAGAAACAAGCATCTCTTTTGCCTGTTAAGTCTAATGTCTAGCAATCCATTGTTAGTGGTTTACAGTTTGTGTTTTGTTTTTTTCACTTTGAATTTTTGATATGAACAAGAAGTTTACTTGTACAAATTGTGCAGTTATATTTTCTCAATTTGAGAGGGCCTTGGGGGCAGCACATCTGGGAAGCATTGACGGAGTCTCAGCCTGGCTAGTGCAGCTTCATAATAATGGGCTCTCTCTGCTTGGTTATCTATTGGTGTTATTTTTCTTACTAAATTGATCATGTTAGCCTAGTAAATCACCGACATTATTTATTATATTTTCTAATGCTCTAAATTAAGACTGTTATTATTTACATTTTTCACAGAATTTCTCAGTTTGAGACAATTGTAGTTTTTACAGTTTCCTGACCTGGTCACCAACGTATGAAATTGAAAATCTCTCTAAATTAATTTTGTTTACTTATGTCAATTATTAATAAAAAATGAAATTCTGTGACATGTTCAATTTAGAAGACTTTTCTGAGACAAGATCTCATGCTTTCAAGGATGCTTCTGACTCTCTATATAGCCAATGATGACTTTCAGCTACTGGTCCTCCCACCTGTACCTCCAGAGAGTCTGCAAAGAGTTTTCCTGGAATTTTTATTAGTATTGTATTCATTGGAGATTGTTTGGGGTAATATAGCACTTACAAACTATTAGTTCTGCCAACCCATGAGCATGGGGAATCTTTCCATCTTCCAGTCTTTCTTTCTTTGGTGTTTTATTTAGGAGTTTCTTCGCCTCCTTGCTTAAGTTTATACCTGGATATTTTTGTTTTAGAGTAACTGTGAACAGGAATTATTTCCTATTTCACTTGTCAGTCAATTGGTTACTGTTGTATTGAAAAAACAAATGATTTCTGCATTCTGCTTTTATATCTTGCTAATTTGGTGAAAGTAATTATCAGATTGGAGGGGAGTTACTGAGACTCTTTAAAGACATTTAGTATCATATAGTAGGAACAAAAAGATAACTTGGCCTCTGTCCTTTTATCTCTTATTTCATTCTCTTACGACACTGCTTCATGTAAGCCTTAAAGCAGTACACTGAATAAAAGTAGAGTGAATTAACATAACTCTGGCAGCTTTGATATTGGGATAATAGTTTGGATGCTTTCTAGTTTAGTGTGATATAAGCCACATATTATTTCTTATACAGTCTTTATTATAGTGTGATGGACCCTTTACCTTTCTAGATCCTTCAGAACTATTATAATGAAAAAAATCAAATTTTGTAAAAGATATTTTTGATGGCTCTTAAATAATATTGGAATTTCTATCTATACATTTACGTATGTGATATATTACTGTCAGTGATTTGTGTCTTTTGAATGAAACCCAGCATGTAATATAAAACTTCGACTTTCTTCCCCTTGTGATTTGCTACTAGAAATTTATTTTTTGTGCTTATTAATTCTTTCATTTTTGTATAAAATGTCATCATTTAAGATAAACATCCATGAGCTGATGTGCCAAATGTGTGTTCTGTAGATTTTCTATAGAATATTCCATACATGTTGTGAATTGACAAACAATTAATCCTTCAATGTGTATTTCCTTCAATAAATTTTAGTCTTAAGGAATGGTTTTATAATGTTCTTGAATTTCAATTTTACTGGACAGAAAATAAATATAACAGGATGTATACATAAGAGGCACTCCTCTATGTATGTCTATGAGTGGATATCCAGGAGAAGGTAAGTGAAGGAAGAGAAGCAGTATACATTGGTAGCTCAGATATAAAGAGGTGCTGGGAAAAATAGCCTGCAACTCTCCTTTCTGAACTAGTACATTAATTGCTTCTGCTGTCATCATCTTTAGATATCAGGACACAGAACCATATGAAAGCCAAATGAAGGCATGTGAAAGGAGAGTAGTTTAAGGAGAGAAATCCAATGGCAATATTGGGAGGCTTCAGAAACCAATTATTTAAGGTAGTGGTGAAGTGCTGAAAAAGAGGCAAGGGGGATATGTTAGGAACATAGAGGACATTGACTTTGAAATTCGAGCATCATGAAGAAAGCCCAGGACAGAGGCAGATTGCAAAATGGAGATCAGATTGCTTTTCACAATAAATTTAGCTTTAAGTGGAGGATGGGTAAAGCAAGAGAAATATAGTCACAGATGGTATTACTTTGTTTATTTTTGAGAAATAGAATTTTCAGGATGAATGTTTTCTAATGAGCTTGGTGTTTTCTGGAGCTTATCTCTAATTCAATGGCACTTGAAAGTGCTAAACTCTCCCATGATTGTTTGGGGAGCACTGATAGATGATGCAGTGAACTGTATAAAGACATACACAAAATAAATACATTGACACTCCCAGTTCCCCAGTTGGAAGAGCCATGGGATTTAGTGACTATATATATTAGCTATGAAGATTTCTAAAATTTAAAAAAATCTAAATAATTATGTTTCCTGGATGTTTTATGATTTCTGGATAAAGCAATCAATCAAAAGGAGAAATTCAGAGATAACATATTCTACTTCAAAATATGAATAAACACTCAAATGTCTTGTAAGCATGCCATGAAAAATGAATCTTTCCTCTGGCATCTACAGTTGTGAGGTAACCAAACACAGCCAGAAGTCCTCATTGTGCTGCTATTCCTTGACTTGCTCTGAAAGTCTAAGACCTAGCTTTAAGGGGTGTGAGCAGTTCAAGTAGGTTGTGACTGGGATTCTATCCCTTGGTTTAGAATGTCTAGGATAACACTTTTGAGACTGAAGACATTCAACATTGTAATTGTGTAGCTTTATCTTGCCTGAGAAAGTAAGTCTTGTTTTGGTCCATCTCTACCCAACTACTGAAATATTGGACTCTCTGTCCTTTTTGAAGGATTTAAAAGATTAATTTTAGTATTTTTTTAGTTATTTTTTATTAGATATTTTCTTTATTTACATTTCAAGTGTTATCCCATTTCCTGGTTTTCACTATGGAAAAAAAAAATATTCCCTCCCCCTGCTCACCAAACCAACCTTCTGTTCTTCCTGGCTCTGGCATTCCCCTACACTGGGGCATAGAGCCTTCATAGAAGCAAGGGCCTCTCCTCTCATTGATGACAGATGAGACCATTCTCTGCTACATATGCAGCTGGAGCCATGAGTCCCACCATGTGTATTCTTTGATTGGTGGTTGAGGAATACCCAAAATACAATCCATAAACCACAAGAAACTCAAGAAGAAGGAAGATGAAAATATGAATACTTCAATCCTTCATAGAAGGGGAAACAAAATACGCCTGGAAGGATTTGCAGAGACAAAGTGTGGAGCAGATATTGAAGGAAGGACACTCCAGAGACTGCCCCACCTGGGGTTCCTTCCCATATACAATCACCAAACCCAGACACTATTGTGGATGCCAGCAAGTGCTGGCTGGCAGGAGCCTGATATAGCTGTGTCCAGAGAGGCTCTGTCAGTTTCCAACTAATTTTTGTCTTTAAAAATAACAGTTGTGTTTTCCGAAAGAGCTACCCAGAGAGACAATACTGGTACCTCAGGACTTACTAGGCATATAGTCATACTCAAATCCCAGCATTCCTTATGCTGAGGTACACAGTGTGACCCACAGATGTATGTACTACATTCTTGAAAAACATGTTGAGCTCTCTTATTCAAATGACCAGAGGTCTGAGGAATATGTACGCAGTTAGAACTTTAAGTGATATTGGGGAAAGAAACATAGGACTAGATGAAGCTGAATTTATTTAAATGGGTCCATTGGACAAAGATTCAAAGTTTAATGTTGCAGCTTACACCGTTAAGAAAGGGTGCCAAGAATTTATTGGTTTAGTTGGGGGAAGTATGTATGAGCCAAAAGCATGGCTCAGTTTGAAAAAGCTAAAGATATGAATTGGCTTATTATTGATGAAGTGATTAAAAACTCAGGGAAATTGAAATGCTGGAGAGGATTTACCTCATAAAACTACCAATCCTATATGTGATAGAGGGCTAATATCCTATATACAAAATGAACTCAAGAAGTTAGACTTCAGAGACCCAAATAACCCTATTAAAAATGGGATGCAGAGCTAAACAAAGAATTTTTAACTGAGGAATACCGAATGTCTGAGAAGCGCCTAAAGAAATGTTCAACATCCTTAGTCATCAGGGAAATACAAATCAAAACAACCCTGAGATTCTGTCTCATACCAGTCAGAATGGTTAAGAACAAAAACTCACATGACAGCAGATGCTAGCGAGGTTGTAGAGAAAAAGAACAGTCCTTCATTGCTGGTGGGATAGCAAGCTGGTACAACGACTCTGCAAATAAGTTTAGTGGTTTCTCAGGTAATTGGACATAGTACTACCAGAGAACCCTGTTATACCACACCTGGGCATATACCCAGAAGATGCTCCAACATGTAATAAGGACACATGCTCCACTAAAATGTGGTACATCTAAACAATGGAGTACTACTCAGCTATTAAAGATAATGAATTTATGAAATTCTTAGGGAAATTGATGGATCTGGAGAATATCATCCTGAGTGAGGTAACCCAATCGCATATGAACACACATGATATGCACTCTCTGATAAGTGGATATTAGCCCAGAAGCTCAGAATATCCAAAATACAATCCACAGGAAACTCAAGAAGAAGGAAGAACAAAGTGGTTACTTCGTTCCTTCTTAGAAGGGGGTAGAAAATACCCATCTAAGGAGTTACAGAGACATACTATGAAGCAGAGACTGAAGGGAGGACAATCCAGAGATCCTCCATCTGGGAATCTTTCCAATATTCAAACACCAAACCCAGACACTATTGTGGATGTCAGCAAGTGCTGGCTGACAGAAGCCTGATATAGCTGTCTCCTGAGAGGCTTTGTCAGTACCCGACTAATACAAAAGTAGAGGCTCACAGCCATCCATTGGACTGAGCACGGGTCCCCATTGAAGGAGACAAAGAAAGGACCCAAGGAACTGAAGGAGTTTACTGACCTTTCGAAGGAACAACACTATGAACTACCTAGTACCCTCAGAGCTCCCAGGGACTAAACCACCAACCAAAGAGTTCACATGGTGGGACTCATGGCTCCAGCTGCATATGTAGCAGAGGATGGCCTAATTGGTCTTCAATGGGAATAGAGACCCTTGGTCCTGTGAAGGTTCTATGCCCCAGTGTAGGGGAATGCCAGGTCCAGGAAGGAGAAGAGGGTAGATTGGTGATCGGGGGAGGGGGCAGGGAACAGGTTTCCCCCCCCTCCCAGAGGGAAAACCAGGAAAGAGGATAACATTTGAAATGTAAATAAAGAAAATATCTTAAAAAAAAACAACAACAACAACAAAAAACCCTCCTAGTCTGCTGTGGAAGAGCCCAGATAACTTCCCTTTCATAACACTGTAGCAACGACGAGAAGACCACCAGCATTCTGAAATTGCTTGGGCATCTCCTTTGCGTGTATTCCAAATTTTACAATGGTGTTGCAATTACTCAATTTTGTCATTTAATGTCATTGAGTCTCATTAGATCCTGACACGGCAAGTTGCATATAGCAAGTGGCAGTACTGAGTTGTCAAAGGCAAGGTGAAAATACTTCCTGCATGGATAGTCAGAAGCAAAGAAATGGTCACGGTGGTCTGAGTGATACACAACTCGTGTCAGTTAACTAATCACAGTTTTACACACAATGTTGTTGATTCTGAATAAAGAACTTAAATCCAAAACCAAAGGAAAGCAGCAGTCATCCCATGCTGACATAATCCATCAATAGTGCCATGTCTCCCCTAGCCTCTTGAAAGAGATGGCTTGCTAGAATGGCAGAATGCCCTTCTGAAGGCATTAAAGAGTGAGCTAGGTAGGAAAACCATATGGTACTGTGACAATGTTCTCCAGAACTGTTCTAGGAAATATTACCCAATACCTCAAACTATTCCTCACATAGCAAAGGGTTCATGAGTCAAAGTTCACAGTTCAAGTAGTATAAGGTACCCCTGCGTCATCTTAAATAATGACCCAGTAGCACAGTATTTCTTCTTATTTCTGAAACCTAATAATCTGCTGAAAGTTTGGTTCCAGCACAATGAATGCTTTTTATCAAGAGACATCAATTAATTCTGCTGTTTAAATTTTACTTTCTACTATGGAATTCTCAATGTTAAGCTTCTTTTTTTTAAAAAAAATTTTCACTTAATTATTAAACCGTTTCCTACACTTTTGTGTTCCATTTATGTTTTTGCAGCGAGGTTGCAAATTTTTTTCTAAACAGCATTTGTTTGGATGGTATATTTTAATCCACTCAACTTGCTTATTTTAGATTACTCTATTTTGTTTAATGTGTGTGTGCATGAATTTGTGTTTGTATGTGAAGGTATATATAATTTGATGTATGTGCATGGAACAGAAGAGTCAGGAGTCCCACAAGACAACTTTGACATTTGATTGTTTCCTAACAGTTGGGCTTCAGGGACTGAACTCAGGTTGCTGGGCTTGCACAATAAGCAATTTCATTTGTTGGACCTTCTCCCAACATCTGTTTGTTTACCTGGTAAGGTTGAGGCTGTTTACATATAGAGATATTACTAAAAGAGGCTTGTTAGTTCCTTCTATTTTGTTGCTTTTTCTTTCGTTTTACATTCTTCTTTCTTCTTTCTTTAGTGGAAATATTTCTTTTCTATTTTTTGTTAGTTTACATTATCTGGCATGACAAATTCTTTCTTTGATCTTTTTGAATCTTGTATTCTTCTCATTCTCATGATTGTCTTTTTTCTATTAAGATTTATTTTTAATTATGTACATATGTATGCGTGTGTATGTGTATGGGGTATGTACACACGGATACATTGTCTATTAAGGCCAGAAGAGGTCATCAGATACCTTTGTTCAGGAATAGCAGATGGCTTTAAGCCATCTGATGCATTGTGGGTATGGAGAACAGCAGTGCTCTTAATTTCATGCTCATCTCTCCAATCTCTTCTGGCTTTATAACAGGTATTTAGGATTTCTTGGAGCGTCCTCTGAAATGCAGACTTCACAATCATGAATTACTTAGGTTTACTCTTCTTTTAGGTTCTCATTTTCTGGCTCAATTTCAAAACATATTTTTACTCACTATCCTGATTTAATAAGCAGTTATTCTGTTTAGGTCTTTAAATATCTAATTTCATGATTTCTTGTGTTTCAGTTGAGAGGTGTGACATATTTCGACAAAGAGCTTCTTCAAAGGTTATGTTTAATTGGGGTCCTAAATTCCTCTTGTGCTTAGATAACCCTTTCATTCTCTGAATTTATGAAATTTTATGCTATAATTTATTTGATGAAATTTTGTATGCCTTTAATTTTGACAACAGATACTTCTACTTCATGAGTTCTTAGGTATGTTTTGTTAATCATACTGATGTTGGGATATGGTCTTTCCCCCTACTTCTCTACCATTTCTATTTTCTCCTACATAGTCTATTACATTCTTAGTGATTAATATTGTTTTTATTTGTTTCAATGAGTTTTTAAATTTATTCTTCTTTCATATAATATATCCTAATCACAGTTTTCTTTTCATCAACTCCTTCCAGTCCTTCCTATTGTCCTTCTCTCCCAGATCCACTCTAACTCCATTTCCATCCAGAAAAGAGCAGGCCTGCCAGGGATGTCTATTGAACATGGCATGACATATTACAATAAAGCTAGGCAAAACTCATATCAAGGCTGGACAAGGCAAAGAGTAGGAGGAAAGGAGTTCCAAGAATAGGCAAAAGAGCAGAAATATTTCCCACTTTCATAATTAGGAGTAACATAAGAACAACAACCCATACAACCATAACATATATGCACAGAACCTAGCTCAGACCCATGCAAGCTCTGTGGTTGTTGCTTCAGTTTCTGTGAATCTCAATGAGTCCTGCTTAGTTGGTTCTGTGAGATGTGTTCTCCTGGTGTCTTTGTCCCCCTCTGGCTTCTACAATGAGTTTTTAATTTACAATCTTTTCATCTAATTGTTAGGATTTCTCTTCTTTAATTGAAAATATAATTATTTCATACAATATACTCTGATTAAGCTTTTCCCTCTACCAGACTCTTCCCATATGGATTCACCCCTTTTGTGTCTCTCATTAGGAAAAAAAGCATGCATATAAGTGATATAATAATAATTTATATATATATATACCTATCTATATATATGTTTGTATATGTATATGTATATATATATATATATATATATATATATATAT
>JADRCD010126307.1:6549-18731 GCA_019843815.1 Montemys delectorum | reverse complement strand
GTGGGTATCTCTGCCAAAATGGAAGCGTCCCTTGTGCTGAGGTTACTGCGACTACCTTTCGCGCTGGACAGTTGGGATCCACAGTGATGGTCATGGATGCATTTGGAAGATGATCTCCTCAGTTTATGGTAATTTTCAAAGTCTTCTGCCACATCCGCAAAGTCAGCTGTTGCTCCAGTTCCTCTGAGCGTACATAACTCATAGTGAGGAGGTTCAAACACCTCCTGGAAAACGGTCTGGTCAAAGTCTGACTTCCTTTGGACGTATTTTTTACGAGGCTGTTTGATCTGTACAATGACAGAAACGATAATAAGGATGATCACAATGCAGGAAGTCACGCCAATGACCGTCCCACTGGTGTTGGTCAGCTGATCCAGCAAGCTGGTTTTCCTCTTTTCTGTAGATAGGAGAGAGTGAAAACAACAGACAGACAAGAGGAGAAACAACCCACCATGTGTTAATATCACTTTCAAAATGCAAATTCAAAACTTTAAAGTAAAATAGGCTGAGCATACAATTTTAACAGCCTTAAATTAGCACACAACAATTCTTCAAAATTAAGTTTCTATTTTCACGATGGCTCTATTTTCCATCCTTAAAAGTAACCATCTCGTTGCTCACATCTCTACTTTGAAAATGAACATGTATACATATTTATATATGCATGTTCATATAACATATTCATGCAAACGTTTACATAAGACTTATAACAATGTTATGAATGTTGTGGAAATTTCCTGAACTATGACTTGCTTTCTTTTCCTAGTCATAAGAGGACCTCTAAAATACTGAACTGGTAATGAATAGATTTTTTTTTCCTCTCTACTTTTGTTTGACAGGTAAAACTGAAGTTATAGGGCACGCAGCATTCTGATAACAAGAATAATCAAGACAAAATCACAGCAGACATTTTGGAATGGTAGCAAGAGAACTTCTCCATATTCTCCTGAATAAAAAAGATTATAAAAAAATTGAGCACTAAAATTCTGGTGTAATGATGGTATGGAAATTTTCCTATTAGTGGAGAGCAAATGGACACATATAATAACAGACCATAGAGACAAGGAAGAGAGAACACACTTAAGAGATAGTACTGCGTGTACAGAAGGTTGAGAGAATAAATTATAAATAGTCCTCATAGAAGGACTGAAGAAATTAATCCATTTCATAAAATATAATAAAGCAAAATAAAATGTGTGAGAGTTTTCCAAGAACAGTGGACATCCATGGCATGTGAGCAATTAAAGTTCAAAGCTTCCCATAGTAATGATAAAAATGTAAACCCAAGTTCAAAAAGTCCAAGCAGAGTAAATATAGAAGACTCATCCAAACTTAGAGGTTTTAAAATTCTAGAGGAAGAGAAATTAAAAAAAATCAACCAGGTAAAAATGATACATCAAAAGAAAAGATCTGCACAGTTTATCATGTGATCAATAAGCCTTAGAGGTCAGAATAACACATGCTCCTAGATCCTAGTTACTACAAACAAAATTAAGTTAAAAATCACATAAATAACTATATACTAAAATTCACTGTTTAGTAAATCTGATTTAAAAATGAAAACAAAATCATTGTCAGATTTAATAAAATAAAAAATACCAATAGTTGTAGGATCTACCTCAAAAAAGGTCTTTAAGTTACACTTAAGAAAAACCATGGCCACAGCAAATCCAAACGACTAAGAAGGAAGAGTTAGACAGACAGGCGTATTCATCTTCTTCGTATTCAGTAGTCTATTTCATGAAAAATACTGTGAGATCTTTATCATTGCACTATAGCGCCTACACCTCATAGAACTATGGCTTACTAGTACCAGTAGTAGAACTAAGTTTGCTGGGACATAAACCATGGTTTATTATAAAAGAAGAACACAATGTTAAAGAAAAAAATCCCTAAACATAATTAATCAATACAGAAAACAATAACCAAAACGTGCTTAAAGCAAATTGTACTAATGTAGATTGCCCTTATTCTGTTACCACCCTGAAAGGAGAATGGTATAAAGTACCAATTATTATAAGTTGTTGAGGTTGTAAGATAAATCAAGTAATGTAGAAAATAATGAGTAAAAAGAGTATAGAATAGTTATATGCAAATGAACAACTCTACATTTTATTAATATTTTCAGCCTAAAACATAAACGTTAAAGTGAGTAGGATAAACCTTTAAGCCAACACAGTAAGAGTAAATCAAGAAACTGTTGTAAAACACTAAAAAATTACCTTATAAAAGGAGAAAACAATGAAATGATATATGAGATATATAGAAAACAAAAACTGACAACATGTATGAATATCATGATATGTGGATGTGTTAAATAACCTAATGAAATACAGAGGCTATTAGAATGAAATAAAATTAATATTCAGTTATTCATTAACTGTAGCAAACATTTTTTATATAAAAAGTATAATGAATTTTAGTAGGACTGAAATGTTAGTCAAAGAAAGTTAGATGCAAATAAATACACTTTAGGACAAAAGTATATTACTAAATCTTTATATCATCTTATGAGATAAAGAAGGTAATCCAGAGGAAGGTTTAACAATTCAAACACTCATGGATTCAAAAACTACATGAAATTGAAGCTTTATAAATGTAAAAAGAGAATCAAGCCATGCAATATTATATGATGAGGAAAACTGTAATATTGTCTTTGAGTCCTGCAGAAGACACAGATGTGCCAATGGAATTAGAAGACTTATACAATGCTATGTGGACCTACCTGACATATAGATATAAAATCCTCTGCCCATTATCAGAAATTATGTACTCAGAACCTTCTTTTGTGGTATAGTATATGCGAAGACTATATCAATAAATCACTAGTGATCATAAAAGTAAGTTCTGCTATCACTAGAAAAGTAATTAAGACTTCAAAGATGGTTTAACTCTCTGGAGTAAAGGCAGTGTGCTAGTATAATGAATTTTCAATCATCTTTTCTTGATTACACTTTTATTTCTGTCGCGTTTACTCTCTCATCCAACAAACTGATGTTGATGGCTGTTGGCTTTCACTAAGGTGTGAGGAAAAGTCAGAAAGCATTTAATTTCTTATTTATTCCCAGCTGGTTCATTAGACAAAAGTCATGACTAGCAATAATTATCAAAATAGTTTCCATTAGACATACTTTTTCTACTGACTTTGGTCCAGTGGATACTGGACAGAGTTTCTCTGCTTCTCTTTGCAGAAAATATATTGATGGACCGCCCTAAAATTTAACTGGGAAACGACTCCTTGTTTATCTTCCTTTGAACAGAGTTGAACATTCTGTCTTAATAATGGATGTTTTTATATTAACTAAAATAGAGCATAACCCAGTCAACAAACCCTATTTAAATAACCAGTAAGTTGGTTGTCAGCTGGTGCACAGGGCAAGGACACAGAACTATTTCATGGGAGAGGAAAAAATTTTTTAGTTAACAAAATAGAAGTGGCTTCAACTGAAAGCAGAAATGACCTTTCTAAATATTTTATCTCTAGAGCATGTGCAAATGATGAATTTGACATATCTTGAATAAATGAAACAGATCAGAAGAAAAGGAAGAAGATAAGATGGAGTCATAGAGAAGTGAGGTTCTCCATGGCTACCACTCTTTTCTCCACTTGGCTCTGCAAGTTCTCATGAGGTATCTTTAGTGTTCTAGAATATAAGTAGAGTCTATTGTCCCTACAAATGAGTAAGTCTCCAGACACTGAGACTTTACAAACTGACATTAAGACACATGAAAAACATACATCCTCTGATTTTTTTAAGACTGGTGCAGATATAGTTCCTTCCCACTCTGTAGCTCTAAGTTCATTACCTTTACAGTGATTTTCATCCCAGGGATATACACAATTCTGGAGCCCATTGCAGACAAGCGTGTTGTTAATACACATGTTACTGTGGCAGAAGAATGTGTTGCCTTCACAGGGAGCTAAAGAAAAAAAAACAGACAGAGAGGAGAGAAAGAACATGACAAAGAAAGAAAATCATATTCAATGTTCTTCAATGCAATTCAATTGGGATGTGTACTCAAAAAGACATGTTACTTATTTCTCAAAAATCTCCCACAATGATCATTAAACTATGTGGCTGGCACTCCACTGGAGGCTCAGATTATTGAAAGGATACAATGTATACCACTCTCATGACATGGAATTCAGCAATGTTTGTGAAATTTCCCTGGGCATATGCTATGCACTACACTGAAATTCTACATATATAAATGTAGATTTACAATATAAAAATACTAATAGATTAAAAAACATGTCTGACAAATACTATTGATTGAAAATATATTAAACAAAACCCCATAACACTTTTGAATATGTAAACTAAAAACTATAGAAATCCAGAAACAAAAGTAAATTAATCTTCAACAACCTCAAAATATAAAAAATGCATATTATGCTCATCCTCTTACACACACACACACACACACACACACACACAGAGAGAGAGAGAGAGAGAGAGAGAGAGAGAGAGAGAGAGAGAGAGACTGAGCAACAGCCAACAATCAATTCAGAGCAAGAGGCTCCACCAGCTCCCTGTTTGGGCCTTCGTAATAAACAGTGTTACATCCGACTGTTACGGTATTCTATAGGTTCCTTGTACAATGTTTTAAATACATGAAATAAAATCTGACAGAGTTATAAAAAGCAGAGATTCTGTGGCAGTCATTTTGAAATTATTATGCTTAATTCTTTGTAAGATTAGTGAGTTATTTAGAGGTGTGTAAATCTGCCATAATGTAAAATTTAATGATCTGTTATATTGTTGCAAAAAAAAATTGCCTTTTTATTTGGAACTGTATTTGAGTTTCTGTAGCTAACTATAATGACTTTGCAGAAAGGTGATGGTCCATTACACAATGTGTGCACAAACTCTAAAGGCATTTTCTCCACATTGATTAGAGTGACTATAAAATATGAGTATGTGTGTGTAAGATGTTATTGATAAAATGTTCTGGTACATAGTTATCTACCAAGTAAAGAATGTCTTTAAGATACTTGACTATTTCTTGGTCTTCCATAATGCCTTATGAATATATAATTGCTATATTATGAGTTAGTTTAAAAAATTTAAATTTATGAGTCTGATGGGCATTTTACCTTAGCTATGAGAAAATGTAAGAGTGTGCTGCGAAGAATGTTGAGATGGATGTGTCAAATAGTAACGTTGTGATTTGTTTTCCTAATGTTCCTGATTGGAGAGCTATTAATAAACATGTTTTTATCAGTTATTAGATGTTGTGGTTTTACTGAGAACACAATAAATTTTATCCCGATGTTTTAACTTTAAGCAATGAGAATTACCATCACTTACCTTAAGTAATAATCTGGGCAATGAATGGCGCACACACACACACACACACACACACACACACACACACACATTATATAGATCCTAAACAAGCTGGAAAAATACAAAACCAGCACCATGGCTGTAAAGCAAATCTATAACATGTTAGTACTTAAACTAAAACTACTTTTTATAAATAGAGAAAAACAAAAACCCCTACATTATTCTCTTAGGACACACCAGGCTAGAACTAAGTTTGTCCAAAGGAGGAGCTTTGCTTTGGGCTGTGGGCAGTCATTGTTTTCCTGAACACAGCAGATTTACTATGAATAAGAGGGCACACAGATAGTTGGCATGGAATCCTGACAGACCATTCTCAAACTTTCAGCACACCTCTTTCAAACTTTCAACAGCTGAGCTGGCCAACATGTCAGTTACTCTTTTTTTATCTGTAAAATAGGGTGAATAGGGATTTGTTTATGCACAGGATGTATTGTAAGGATACAGATATTCTAAGCCTTCCTGGGACCTGGATGTAGCTCACTGAGAGAGAGCTTGTCAAACAGATGCAAATCACTGGTTTCCCTCTCAATACCAAAGAGGGGAGGAGGACCTGGGACCTGTTTCAGGAGAGCATTGAAGCACAGCTGATAGACAAAACATCTGATTTTGAAACCTGGTCCATCAATTCTTACCTGTGTGTGCCTAAACAGATGTGTTCTGATATTGCCACTTTCAGTGTACACCTACCTAAGCAGAATCATGGATGTTACCACAGAGGATCAACAATTAAATCTCTAAGCCTTTAAATGTTGTGAAATGGATACTGTGTGTCATGTGGGAAATTGGCAAATACATGTCAGCTATCTTAACTGTTTTGGGATAATAAAAGAATTAAGCTAAGAGTTTGCAGAGCTGATGCTGGCCCAACCTTTCAACACTGCAATGGGGAAACAGTATGAGTAGGGTCAGGAGGCTAAGGTCATATTCGGCTACATGATAAGTAATCTGTAAAAAATCAATACAAGGGAAACCAATCTTGCAATCTTGAGGAGATACATAATACAATGCAAAGTGGCTAAAATGATGTTTCACTTTTAACTTGGAAAGTAAATGCCTTGGGGTTTTGTTTGTTGGCTTTTGTTTTTCATTTTTCTTTTTCTTTCCTTTTCTTTCTTTTTCTTTCTTTTTTTTTTTTTTTGAGCTATCACTGCCTTGTGCAAAATGATAAGGCATATTGGACCATACTACAAACAAGATTTTAAGTTTGTAGTTATTTTTCTATTTTAAGTTATTTTTCTATCTTGAATATATTGTAACAATTTAAGATATTCAATTCTATCAAAAAGCAAAGATAGAGCTCATACATACTAAATTCCAAGACAAATGTAAGCTTTTAGCATGCACATCTGAATAAGAGTATAGCTTTAAAAAGACCATAGCTTAAGTATACATATATACACTTTGACAAGACCATGAAAATAGCATGTATTTTTGCTCTTAAATACTAGCCACAGATATCCAAGTTCCATCTTTAAAAAAACAATATGGACTAATGTAGAAAATATTTTACATGGATTTTAACATCAATCTGTAAGAAGTAAAATGTTGAGATCTTGTAGAATTTCGGGTTGATAAAAGTGACAATGTTGCCTTTTAATTGTGGTAAAAGTATTCAAATTTTTCAGAAAACCAGATAGTATATCTAGACTGTGGGTCATTTATAGGTTCCTTCAATGCAGTTTAAGTTTTATCCACTGAATACTCATGCAAATACTTCACTTGAGAAATGGAAGAAGAGTCCTGTGAGCTATGGGGTCTGTGTGTCAACCAGCGGTGTGAAATAGGAGCTGAGTTTTCAGGGAAGTTTCACTTACCTTTGTTAACTTTAAGTAACTCCATTTGTTATTTAAAAGGGAAAACAACATTTAAAATTTAAGAGTTATGTCCTCAATGTTATAACGTCATTATAGCAGGCACCTTCTTATTGTAAGGAAATATAGATTAGCGTGAAGGCGTATCTGTATGCATGCAATTCTTCAGATAACAAAATCACCACTCTGGAAATGTATAACAAATATGTAGGTAACATGGGAGATATTTCTAGTGGCTATTTTTAGAGTTTAATGGAATTTTATTCTGTTTATTTCTTTTTGAGAAGATTTCATTACATATGTACATATATGCATGTATATACTCTTTGTCGGTGAAAGCCCATGAATTTTCATTAAAAAGTATGAATTATCAATTAAAAATCAATTTTGATTTCAGTTTTGGAGGATCTAAATGGCAGTTTTCATAGGACATCTATACTTCTCTACAGTGGAAAATAGTTAGTGAACATGTTATTACTTTACTGCCATCCTTTGCGAATTTGCATGTGTGTGAGCTCTGTCCACAAGGTGGCGGGCCTCTTCCACATTTTACTGAAGCTTCCTCGGGGCTGTTAAATGTTGCTGAGCATCTCCACACCTGTTCAGAGCAGTAAATGAACAGGGTCATCAGCAACATTATTACGCATCGTTAGAAAAGAGGAAGTGAAAGAAAGGCCCACAGTCTAAGCATGACACTGTTTACTTATCTTAAAATTCATGTTTTATAAAATCAAAAATCTCATCGGAGATGATTGTCTCCTAAGTTCATGAACACAGTTTCAGTCCCATAATTAAGAGGTTTTAGATTTATAGCTACTGTCTTAATATTGACTTCAGTAACTGCTCAAACACACTCCTAAAGTCTTTCTTCAAATAGACAAAAACTGAGTAAATATTAAATCAAATGTGAAATAAAACATTTCTTTCTGAATATTTCAACTCCCTGCATTTCCAAGGTAATAAATCTACCAAGGGTAGATAAAGTCAATCATACAATTATCATATGACAGTGAGAAACTGAGAGAAAGAAGACTGTGTTTGCAAACATGTTCCGAGACAGGGTTTTCTCTGTGTAGCCCTGGCTGTCCTGGAACTCACTCTGTAGAGCAGGCTGGCCTCAAACTCAGAAATCTGCCTGTCTCTGCCTCCCAGGTGCTGGGATTAAAAGCATGTGCCACTACTACCTGGCACAAACATGGTTTTAAGACTGATCTCACAGTCTGACTGTGGGCTTCAGCACTGGTCTCTCCCCACACTCTCCTTCCTTTTTATCTCCTTCAAATTATGTTTTAAGTAATTTAACCTCTGCTTACTCCCGAGCTCTCACAGCAAGGTTTTATACACATTACACACTCACATGCACAGAACACTTTTCTAGTTAGTCCAATTCTGCTTTGTCATGTATTCCTTCTCTAAATCAGTGTAAATTCCTTTAGACCTATGAGAAGGAGGAGGAGGAGGAGGAAGAGGAAGAGGAAGAAATAGTGCTGAGAACATTTGAAACTCAGCTTTATTTCTTGAATTAAGTGGTTATGACCCTTGATTACAACAGTACATTAAAACTTTTCTTAGAGATAAGGATTTATTAAAACTTCCTGATCTTTAAGATGATTTGGAATATTTTTGATTAGTGTAAGAAAAATTCCACAATTATAATTATGTTTATGTGCTATGTATCTATATTTGATCTACATTCGTGTCTATATTTGACAGCCAGATACATAGTGAAGAGGCTTATGTGACTGTAAACTCAGTAGATTTCACTTAGTACTGTTTGTTAACAGCATTCCCGCTGTGCTTCCAGGCCCCTACCGCAGCTTCTAGAGGCATCTGTAGTTCCATTCTCAGGCCTTTTTCCTCTATGTCCTTCTTACCTAGGCTTATTGTTTACAAGGACACCATTCATTTGTACTCAGTCTGAGCTTAAATCACTGACTCAGGATTCACCCGGAGCTCTGGAAATTGAGAATGAGCCTTGCCCTGAGCATTTGAATTCCCACATAGCTTCTCTACTTGGAATGCTAATTAGCATCCTAATTGAATATGGCTGAATAGAGTCCTGGAAATGGACCTCACCCTGCTCCTTAACAGCACTAGCTCCCCTTCATTCTCTCTCTTTCTTTTTCTTTCATTTTATCATTGGCTAGTTGATTGGTACTTTCTTGTAGCACAAAGTGATTAAGCTCATAACAGCATACCATACTGCTATGTACCCTGACATATCCATTGAAATACATATTGTACATCTACTGTATCCATCATTTAAGCTTTCTTGTCTCCTATCCATGTTCCTGTTGCTCCCCTTCAAAATTCAGAGGATTATTAAAACTCATTTTGTAAAATTATGTTTCAATGAAATTGAAAATACAAAAGAAATGAACAGTATATATGGTTTACTGAAATTAAATCAGGAAGATATAAACAAACTAGACAGATCAGCAGCAAGTAAAGCTGAGCAATGAATGTGCTGGATGGGTCGGTAACTAAAACCAACCTATTTTTTTATTTTTATTTATTTATTTTTTTTTTTTACAAAAGAGCTAACATTAAAATTCTTCAGAATAGTTCATAAAATAGAAATGGAAAGAACGCTACTAAGTTCATTTTTGTAAAGTCAGTATTAGCCAATACCTAAACCAGATAGGGATACCACACACACACACACACACACACACACACGCACATGCACACACGCACTGTGCATGTGTGCGTGTGTGTGTGTGTGTGTGTGTGTGTGCACATGCGTGTGCATGTGTGTATGGAGAATTTTCTTGGGGAACAGGATGAAAAAATTATAAAAATACTTGCAAAGAGAATTCAACAACACGTCAAATGTCAAATATCAAACACCATGAGCAAGGTGGCTTCATTCTAGAATGCAAGAATCAATTAACATGAAACTCAGTAAAGATAGTATAGGCCCAAAGCATACTTAAAGAAATACATTATATGATCATCTTAATTGATGTAGAAAAGGTCTTTTTTTAAAACATGATATTTTATTAGATTTTTTTTTTTTATTTATAATATCTCCTTTCCCAGGGTCCCTTCCAAAAAAAAAAAAGAAAAGAAAAGAAAAAAAAAAAACCTAGAACAATCCCCTGTTCCCTCCCCCTCCCCCTGCTCACCATCCCACCCCTTCCTACTTATTGGCCCTGGCATTCCCCTACACTGGGGCATAGAACCTTCACAGAGCCAAGGGCCTCTCCTTCCATGATTGACTTGGCCATCCTTTGCTATACACATGCTGCTGAAGCCATGAGTCCCCAATGTGTACTCTTTGATTGGAGTTTTAGTCCCTGGGAGCTCTGAGGTTACTAGTTAGTTCATAAGAAACTCAAGAAGACCAAAGTGTGGTCACTACGTTCCTTCTTAAAAGGGGGGACTAAATACCCATGGAAGGAGTTGTAGAGACTAACTATGGAGCAGAAACTAAAGGAAGGACAATTCAGAGACTGCTCCACATGGGAATTCTTTCCATATTCAATCATCAAATCTAAACACTATTGTGGATGCCAACAAGTGCTGGCTGACAGGAGCCTGATATAGCTGTCTCCTGAGAGGCTCTGACAGTACCCAACTAATACAGAAGTAGAGGCTCACAGCCATCCATTGAACTGAGTACAAGGTCCCCATTGAAGGAGCTAGAGAAAGGACCCAAGGAGCTGAAGGGTTTGCAGCCCCTTAGAAAAAGTCTTTGACTGAGTTCAACATCCCATCATGATAAAAGCCCTGAAGAAACTAGGAGAAAAAATGAATCTCAACATAATGAAGGCTGAATATGGCAATCGTAAAGAACTGAAAACAGACCTTTAACACAAGGAACAAGAAGAATGCTCTCTTCACTCACATCACTTACTTTGGTTATACTACCTGAAGTCTTAGCCACAACAACAAGGCAAGGCAGAAGGAGAAAAGAAATGAATGTAAGTAGAAAAAAGGAGGCAGTCATTCTTAGTTGCATATTTTGATCCTACACTTAACCCTATCCTTAACACATCCTAACCACTCTACCAGAAAACTCTTAGAAATTATTTTTTAAAATTCAGAAAAAGCCAGGCAGTGGTGGTGCACGCCTTTAATCCCAGCACTTGGGAGGCAGAGGCAGGCAGATTTCTGAGGTTGAGGCCAGCCTGATCTACAGAGTGAGTTCCAGGACAGCCAGGGCTATACAGAGAAACCCTGTCTCGTCTCGAAAAATCAAAAAAAAAAAAAAAAAAAAAAAAAAAAAAAGCAAGACATAATCAGCATCAAAAATTGGTAACTTTCCTATTACACTATTAATGATCATGCTGAAAAAAAAATCTAGGGCAACAACCCATTTCAAACTAGCCCCAAAACCAATATCTACCTATACCTTCCTGGCCCTGATTAAAGATGCACTTGTTCCACAGCCATTCAGCCTAAACTCTCTGGAGTATCTTGAGTCACCCTTGTATCCATAAACTTCTGCAACTGCCCTAACTTGTGTTTGCAATGTCAGAAGCCCAAAGAAGATGTTAGATAGCTTCATTTACTTCTCTTCGTTTCTCTGTTCGAATGCCAAGCTCCTGTTACAATCTACATTGCTCTCACTGTGCCACAGAGACCTCAAACAATGGGTCTACATGGAGTCCATGGGTGCAACAGGGACCTTGTCATTGGAAACCCGATAGCATTTCTCCTGTTGGCAAAGCTCCAAATCCTTCCCAAAAGGTTAGATTACTTTACAAAGTCCTTACACAGTTCAATACGGTATTTCCCACCCTCAGCTTCTCTGTTAACTAGTTCCTCCAGAATCCAGATACGACAGCACACTTCCAGTGACAAGTCTCCATCCTTCCCCACTGCAGGAGCCATGGTCTTCATAAAACTTAAGCTTGCCTCCTCCAACTACCTTTGTCAACACACTGGTTTAAACACCTCCTTATATCGGAACCTAAGGTAAATGGTACTGCTTTCATTTATGATGGCAGTTTGATGTGTGAGCCTCCGTGTGTGTGTGTGTGTGTGTGTGTGTGTGTGTGTGTGTGTGTGTGTG
>JADRCD010126305.1:9676-21925 GCA_019843815.1 Montemys delectorum | reverse complement strand
ATATATATATATATATATATATATATATATATATATATATATATATAAATATATGATCCAACCCGGGCTACTGTTTAAGTTGTTAAACAGTACAGAACACAGAAGCATGTGCAAGTCTTGAAAATGTATATTAGGGAGATAGATGGTATCTGTACATGAAAAATATTAACAAAGTAGCATTAAACTAAAACTAAATAATAGAAGATCTTCTATTCACACAGTGGTCCCTTCTGTATAGATTACTAGCCCATAACAATACATACATCACATTTAAGTCCCAAATGGACAAAAGCCTTGTAAGTCAATTAGCACAAAATGTCTCATTTAATCCTACATGTGAAATATTATTTTGAAATGTAGTCAATATAAAAGTAAGTGATGCAGTTTACACCCAGTTTCCCACTATTTTCAATAAACCGTCTGTAAAGAATATTGATACTACGTATCACTTTGCTCTAGAGCAGTGGTTCTCTCTCAGCCTTCCTACTGCTGCAGCCATTTAAATCTGTACCTCCTGCTGTGGTGACCTCCAGACATAAAATGATTTAGTTGCTATTTCATATCTGTAACTTGTTGCTGTAATGAATTATAATGAAATGACAGGCAAGGTAGCTGCTGTGTAACTCCCAGGGGCGTCACAACACACAGACTGAGAAATTTTGCTCTAGATACAAGTAAGCGAAAGGAGAGAACCTGATGAATGCCTACATTGGAAGGTTAAAGCACAAGGGTCATGAGTTTGCTTCCAGCCTTTCTCCATATTGAGACCTTGGTTATGTTTGGTTTTTTTGTTTGCTTGTTTGTTTGTTTCTAACATGTGTTACTGTTCAGTATCTGTATACAACTTTTCAACAAAAGTAGAAAAACTGGGTAATTTTTCTCATGATCAGTATCTGGCATTTAGGTGGTTTTTTAAAAAATTTTTATTAGATATTTTCTTTATTTACATGTAAATTTCTCCTTTCCCAGTTTCCCATCCAAAAAACAAACAAACAAACAAATAAAAACAACAAGAACAAACCCCTGTTGCCTCCCCCCTCCCCGTGCCTGTCACCTCACCCTCTCCCACTTATTGGCCCTGGCATTCCCCTACACTGGGGCACAGAACCTTCACAGGGCCAAGGGCCTCTCCTCCCATTGATGATCAACTTTGCAATCCTCTACTATACACATGCTGCCAGAACAATCACTCCTACTATGTATAGTCCTTGGTTGGTGGTTGAGTCCCTGGGAGCTCTGAGGGTACTAGTTAGTTCATATTGTTGTTCGTCCTAAGGGGCTGCAAACCCTTCAGCTCCATAGGTCCTTTCTCTAACTGCTTCATTGGGGACCGTGTACTCAGTTCAATGGATGGCTATGAGCCTCTATATCAGTATTAGTCAGGTACTGTCAGAGCCTGTTTTATATGTGGTACATCACACTGATATATCTAGCACGTTAATGTTTTATTATGGATGAGCATTTAGACCTTTAAAACATCTCCTTTTAGTACCATGGAAACTATTACATGATCCACTCATTTATTTTGTTTGTTGATGGAATTGGTTAATTGCAAATGTTGTATTTCTCAAACAAACTAATTTGATCAGGTTGTTCTTATTTCATTTTTATCCATATTTATTCACTGCATATACATAGGTTTCATAGGGTCAATTTATCATTTTTAAACTCTCTTAACCTCCTCTTTCTCCCTGATTCTCCTGCCTCTCATGTTACTCTCTTTCTCCAGGACTTCTGCTTTCATGACGGTATGCAAGCATGTGCATGTGCATGTATGTGCATAGGTATGCATGTGTATGTGTACACAATTTTATTTATTGTACAATTTTGGATCCTTAAGTGAGAGAACATAAGAATAAGAAATATTTATATTTCTCTATCCAGCTTATTTCAGTTAATATCAGGGCTACAAGTTACATCTATAGTCCAAGAAAGTTGTAATTTTATTCTTAATTATGAATAATATATTTGCACATATTCATTTCACAATTTCTTTATCCATTCATCTGCAGATGGACTCCTAGGATCATTCCATAATTTGGCCACCAAATACTTCAGTAAGCATAAATGAGAAACTCTGTTGTAGATTCACTTGGAGACATTTAGGATTGTACCTAGAAACATTATAGAGTGTTCATATATTTGTTTTAATTTCGTTAGGTTGAGGAAACTTCAGACTGATTTCTGTATTGCCTGGTTGAATTTGTATTTCTGCAAGTTTTGCTTATTATTTCCCATGAGCCTGTAATTATTACTTAAAATTAGAACTCTAAAACATTTTCTAACACTGCTACAAGTAGGACCTCTGAGGCACTGATTTATCTCCTTGCTCCTGTGAATCATAAAATAGGAAAAGTTCTCATGGTCTGAGGCTGTGCTCAACTTCCAGCCACTTGCACCAGATAGCTTAAATGGATCTACTTTATATATTTACAGTTTCAGTTAATATTTTACTTGAAGAAAGTCATCTTACTACTTGGAAATTACATTTCCAATCTATTTAGTAATTTCAATTTTTCAAGCAAAAGACATTCAAAACCTCAATTCTTATATGTTCAAATCTTCTTGCAATACATAGTTATCAACACTAATCATTTCAATGCATAGCATGACCCAATAAGTGGAAGAAAGTTACTTTAAACTGTGGAAGGACTCTGTCAAACAGGTCAGGTTCATGATGTATGTACACAAATACATTAAGTGTCTACATAAGAACTTAATTTTTTGTTTTCTCAAATTGCTCAAGACAAACCTGAAATAAACAAATATAGCTGCTGAGTAATCCTAACATGATACTACTGTTCAGGCATTGTGGCATAGACTTCTAACTAGATATGTTTGTCACATACTTCGCAAAGTTTTGAAAAATGATACATGAAGTCAGAGTATTGAGGACTATCTATGGCTACTAATTATGCTGAATTACAATGTTGTAATACTTTCTGGACACGGTCATAAAACAACATAAACTGAGTAGTTTATAACCAATGGGGATTTATTTGGCTCAGGTATGAAAAAGACAAGGGCCAGTAAGAGACCATTCTTGAGGATTGTGCCTCCTTGATGAATCCACAAATAATGGAATGTATGAAGGAACATCCTAGAGAACAGTTCGTAAAAGCACATCTCCATGCCAGAGGGTTCTATCTACTTGGATGATCAGCTTCCCCAGGTCTGTATGTTCTGTATCATCCCATGATGATAAGATTTCAATATGAATTTGGGAGTGACATAAATATCTGTACCATAACACAGGCCACAACTAAATATTATCTGTACATAAGCATACAACACACAGACATAGGCACACACACTCACACACACACACACACACACACACACACACAGACACAGGCACAGACACACATACATACACACATGCACACACACACACATACACATGCACACACTCATGCACAGACACACACAGACATAGGTATAGACACACACACAGACACAGGCACAGACACACACATACACACATGCACACACACATACACATGCACACACTCATGCACACACACACACACACACACACACACACACACGGGGGAAGGGGAGAGAGATTGGGATAAAGAAAGGTTTGAGCAAAAAGGAACAGAAGTAAAATGACTAAAGTTTATTATATGTGTATATGAAATATCAGTAAATAACAAGATAGGAAATAAAAGATTAAGAATGATGTATTAGTGGGGCTCCTTCATTTTCAATTTTTCATAGATGGTCTTGAGAAAAATATAAACATTATATAGATATCTATATAACCTATTATTTAAGCATACATAGCTAACAAATGCGTTACCTAATTAATTTGTTTTTGAACATTAAGCATACCATAGTTTGAGAAGCCATTTCACACTATCAAAAGTCACCATAATGGACCAATATCTTATACTCAAGATGAGGGTGGACACACTTTATCCACCAAGTCAGCTCCCCAGCCCCATTAATAACCCTGCACACAGTAATCAAGATGGTTTCATAAATAGTACAGACAATATGAATTTCTGCAGCACAGTATCAATAATGCTGAAGTTATAGTAATTATTCATGTTCTTTTTTTCTATAGTTCCCCTTAAAAGCATTAGGACAATATGTAAATGTTGAGCCACTCTGTCTTAAGACATTCCCTTTATTACTTCTACTAAGTATTTTTTGTTGTTGTTGTTTTGCTTTGTTTTTTTGAGACAAGGTTTCTCTGTATACCCCTGGCTGTCCTGGAACTCACTCTGTAGACCAGACTGGCCTCGAACTCAGAAATCTGCCTGCCTCTGCCTCCCAAGTGCTGGGATTAAAGGCATGCGCCACCACCGCCTGGCCCACTATGTATTATTGTAAAACAACACTTTGAATTTTATCCTCACTGGGTAAATATTTAGCTGAGCTTTCTCTATAAGAGCAATGACATTTGTTGTGGTTACAGCTTCAACTCTAGAAAGTAAATGTTTAAGAGTCCACTTCCTACATATTAATGAGGTTGGTGGATACATTTATAAGTCATGGTATGTTTTCTAGTAATTATCAGTACATTTATTAATTTTTTTTAAAAAAGAAAAGTAGGTCATGCAGTTGTTTCACTTTTACTTTCATGAGGATCACTAATAGATTGCATCTTGACTCTGGTGTATATGGAGTACAAACTACCATCCCAATCGATGTTTATCTTTTCATTTGAACTGAATTTTTTTTTTTTTTGAACTCACAATCTTCAGCTTCTGGGTACTGATAATGTTGGTGTGTAACATTACAGATCAAAAGCTTGACTATTAATTTTGCTTGTGTAAAGTATTGTGTAGTAAAGTGTGTGTAAAATGATTTTAGCTATAATGAAGTACAGTTTCTCAGTACTATGAGAATACTCTATTGAGTATACTCTACGTTATATATAATATAAAAAAAAATCTTTCTTTAGGCCCAGAGAGATGACTCAGTGATTAAGACAACTCACTGCTCTTGTGAAGGACTTGGGTTTGGTTCACAGCACCCAGAGTCCCCCTTGCAACTGCCTGCAACTTCAACTCTATAATAAATCTGACGTGCTTTTCTGACCTCTACAGGCTCTTGTCCACACGTAGTGCATGTAAGTTCACGGAGACAAAAACATATGCATATATATTTTAAAAAGAAGGAAATATTCCCAAGAAGGAAATTTGAGAGTAAAGAAGAGAATCAGCAGGAAATAAATGTAGGTGCATACAAAGAGGAGTAAGAGAAAAGGCTAAACAAGAACTAAATATTAAAATGCCATTTTGCTCTGTGGACTAATTTAAATAATCTAATAAAAAGAAAAACTCTCTAAATAATGGTTCCACCTATCATTTTTCTTGTAAGTATTTTAAGATCATAGATTTGTTTAAGTTTTTGTTTTTCTGTTGTTTTAGGTTTTACTTTTGAAATGTTACTTGGATATCTGCCCTGCCCCTGAGCGCTACCCACCTGCCCCAGTGTTCCGAGGGTTATCTGTCTTCACAGTGATGTGAAGCCTTAAGCTGGGGCACTAGATCTGCTTGCTAACCAGCATGTCCCTCTTATTTAATTCCTCAAAAGGAAACCAGAAAATAGGCGTCCAGTGGAATAGCACCTCAATAAAGTAAGTACACTGTTTTTATGTCTTGTCACTAAATCATTTCCCTGGTTGTGTTTGGTTATTTAGGGCTCAATTGAAAAGAAGATTGCAGTGTTACCATAGGGGGGAAAAATTACGTGGAATGCTTTTACATTTAGTCTTTGAGTGAGCTATGATAAACAGGTTGATCGTTAAAAATAATTCCAATTAATATTGTTTCCTTCTTGTGCTTTCTTATTGTACACCAGCTGCAGCTCTGAATCTGTACTTCTCCAGGAGCCTGTCAAGGGTGAAATCCTAACACTTATGTTGGATGGTGGACATGCATGTGTTTTAGTTGTCTCCTTTGTATGGTTTTTAAGTATCTCAGTGTCAGAACTGAACAATTGATAACACATGTGTAGGAAATTGGCCTCAAAAATGATTTTCTGGAGAACATGTGTACATTGTCAAAACTAAAGCCATTCTTCACTGATTTCAAGTACTATTGCACACAGTTCTGAGCTTATGTGGGATACTGAAACTAGGACATGTGGTCATATATGGAGAGGGAAGCACAAGGCATACCCAGGATCCAAATGCTCTGGGTTTTCCAATGTAAAGAGAAGAGAGCTTGCTCAGCTCCTACCAGGGATGACATTGACCCTCGATTCCCCAGCTTTAGAGCTTATAGATGTCTGAATGATCATACCATGCTTATTGTCCATCCATTTCCTTTACCCTCTACTCTCCATATTTCCTAGTCTTCAGGAATCTCCATTTCTGCTCAGTGGAGGCTCCATTCTCTGGATTTGGCCTTAGTTTTGAGATATATATCTCTTCAGTGTCTTAATGATATCCAAAGCTTTCCTACTAGTATAGGACCTCTTGAATGCATCCTGAAAATGTTTGTATTTTCTAAATATTTTTTCACTGACAATGATTAACTTAAATAATGAAAGACATATGTTCTTCTAAATAAAATAATTCTATGTACAAAGCTAGTACCACATACTTTAATTGGTATCCAGCCTTTTTGGTACATGAAAAAGAGTCAAGGCTCATGAATTTTTTTTTCTCAAATGCAGAAGCAAATTCAAGACACACATGTTGGGAGGCTGGCAGTGAGAAGTTGTCTTTCTTCTTATCAACTAAGTTCTAGAATGGGTTAAACCAAGACCTCCTCTCTTACCCAATGCATGCTAGTAACAGTTAACTTTTTCATCATCAAACACAGACTCCACCTGAAGCTCCTCCCATGTAACAGTCTTCCCTCCTTCATAGGGATCAGAAGGAGAAGGAACTTGATATAAGCACCACACTTCAATTAAAACTATTATTTAGGACTGATATATGTCAAAATAGTTTCATACTGAGTAGAAATTATTTAAAACCTGAATTAATGCCTAACAACGAGCCAAATAAGTTGTGAGTTACATCTAATGATCATCTTCAAGGTGAGGAGGCACAGAGCATGCTATGTTGGTGGGTTTTGACTAGAATGGACATGAGAAAATGAGTTGTAAAAAATAGAAACAAAATCATTTTTACTACCTGAATGAACCCTATAGTAAATTTTACTACATTTTATTCTGATGTCAAATTTATTTCTTCACTTAATGTAATTCTTCTTAAGACAACTTATACAAAATTGTTTGTGTTATATACCATTTAGCATTTCACATTATGTAAGTCTGAATCTAGACAAGCCAAAGAAATCTGAATATGTTGCTGTTTCTCTGGAAAAACCTTACTGAACTTCTACTACATGAGAGCAGTTGTACTAAAGTCACTGGAGGATGCTGCCAAGGAAAAGATTTAAGTCTTTTGTACCCAATGAAGCAATTGCAGTTACTGTTAAGTAAAATAACCATACCAATAAATATGCTACTATAAAGGCAGAAATGAGTATTGATGAAAAGCCACAGTACATTTAAGAGATTACAAGAGAGCCTTGGAGTAGAGTAGAGAAGGTGTCAATGGTTTTACATGGACAGCAATGCCTGGGATATGGCATAAGGATAAATTATAATTAATTTAGGGGTAGAAAATTCATAGAAAACATTGAGAATTAGAGAGTTTTTCCAGGGGGAAATAACTACCAAACTTCTCAAAAGTCAAAGGGATTGACACATTCAGGGAGAAGAATGAAGACCAGGATCTCATGAATTTCAGAAGCAAAAGATTTGTTTGTTTGTTTGTTTGTTTTAAAAAAAATGCTATTGGAGGAACAGGCAGGGATTGGGTCACCAGTCACCTGCACCTTAAAGGTTGCCTGTTGAAGTGCAAAAGAAATATTTTTTTAACACATTGATAAAGAAAGGAACATAAAACTATGACCTGAAACCACCAATCCAATGACACTGTGGAGAACCACTTTACAAGGCCTTGGAAAGCCCTGGGGGAAATGGAGACTGGTATGTTGAGGTGACAGGAAATCAGAGGTGAGGCTATAAATACAGGGGTAATTCAAGGGTTAAATCAGCATAGTTCATGGATAAGCCAGGAGTTTAAGGTAAGTAACAGGAAACTGTTGAAGATGAGTTTTGTGCTTCATGCTTTTAAATGGGATCCAAACAGGTGTCACTAGATTGCTGCAAACACGGGGAAATGATTGTTTGGAGACATCTACAAATCCTATGAGCATATTAAGTTTGGAGTTCCTTAAAATAAATTCCATGCAAAGTTTTTTGTTTGGAGATTCCATGGTGAGGCGTCTACACATTCCATGTCTCTTGCCAGTTGTTTTGTCTTCTTTACCTATCAACAATGTGTTGAAAGCCAGGAAAGGATGAATACAAATACAGACTATATGGAGTAAGCCCACTGAGTAATTTATGCTAACCCTTGTCCTAGCTAAATACATTTTAGGAAAGTTTAAATATTGAATAGCATAGCTTTTAAAATACCATAATTTGCTTTAAAACAAAAAATCCTAAACAGCACATGTTGGCTGATTGCAAAGTGACTCTTTTAGCTAGTTCCTGTATAATATAGCCATCAAGTCAGAAACAAATGAAACCTGTTGTAAATGTGCTGTTTTACCTAGAAATAATTTAAGAAGAGCAAATTTGCTGCCAGACCACATTTAATGCATTCCTAATGTGCAGCGAGCCTATGCATTTTCCATTCCTCTAAAATTCCATTTTGTATAACCACAGAGGACTTTTCAAGCATAAATAAGTGTTAAGGTTGTACATGCAGAAGAAAACTAGGAAGTACACAAGAATTGATTGTTGTGAAAATATTCAATGTAGGAAGCCATGCTCTCTCTGCAATCAGAGTGCTTAAATGCTGCATTTTAGACATGGGCTAATTGTTGATTTCAATTTTGATAAGACAACTTGACTTTGCAAAGTAATCTTTACCGATCAACAGTGGCAAATGACACTATATTGTTATAAGTATTTGGGTACACATATATGTCTCACATGTAGTATATATTTAGTACATGAACATATATTCAGGAATGCATACAATATCATGCTAAGGGCAAGAACTTGAAACAAATTAAATTATCATTTATAAGTTTTTCAAGTCATCAATTTTGATGATGCCATGCAATTAACTCTTTGTAATTCTTAAAATTTACCTCCAAGTTCTTGTCTATTGGCTTGAAGAGAAGTATGTAACACAATAGATTAGTTGAAAGATTGTTAATAATGATTCTATCTTTTGGTAAATAAAATATGCAGAATGTCCTTTAGTACTTTCTAAAGCTTAAATGTGCTCAATGATAGCAAATTTACTAAGTGTTTAAAGGTGATTGTGAAGAAAGCGCTCTCTTCCACTCAGCAGGCTTTGTTGAGTTCACTAGGCTGACACTCTGTCTCAGATGGGAACAGTTTTATTAAGCAGGCCCCATGCCTTCCAGAATCCCTCTTAAATAAATTTGAGATGTGCTAGTAAGTAGGCCATTCAAACTGATCAGTAGAAGGAAAGAAATGAGACAGAGCCAATAAGCAGCAAGTAGTAGGTTCTGATAAGGATGTGATGTGGTGCCACACCTTGGTCATAGCTGGTAGAAAAGCACTTTGGCATTATTGCTTATAGAACTACTAATACTCTTGTCATACAAACCACACAATTGGACTTCTTAGTATTTTTTTCCAAAAGTTGAAAAGACACCAACTAAGAACTCTTTCATATATTTCACAAGTTTGGGAACTGAGAAGCAGCCATTATATCTCTAAGTAGGTGTAAGAATAGTAGAACTGTGGTTTATCCAGTTATGTGATATTATTTGGCACTAAAAAGGGCAACACTCAATCTATGATGTGATGAAAAGAAACCTACAATGCATATTATTCAATGGAAGAAACTGATGTTATATATTGTAATGGTTCAGCTATCTACTGACATTCAATGGAATTCAAAACCCATAAAGACAGTAACAAGATTAGCTGTTCTTGAGAATTAGGTATAACAAAGGGTGAGGACTATAGGGTTCAGGAAATAAATAAGTCACGCAGTGACGCTGTGCTGTGTATTGATTCCATTGTGAATGCACCTTGGTCTACAATTACGAATCCATAAAACCTGCTGGCAACTGTGTAGCCTGGGTGAGGACTCTGCAGCATCCTAGGCATGGGATGTACTGCAAATGTTACCTCTGTGGCCGGTGTGTGATTGGGCTTGAAAGGCATGAAGGAAATCTCTACGTCTCAGATTTTCCCTGGACTGAAAGTTGTACTAAAATGAAAGGTTATTTAAAAATATAGGAAAGTAATTTTTTTATAACGATGCAGACTTTAAAATAAATTGCATAAATGCATAATAAATCAGAAATTAGTGTCAGTATATGTGGAGTTTGGTTGCATTAGATATAACATTTTTTAAACACTATTTTGTCAAGTTATTAAAATTGTTCTTTCTATCATAAAATGTATGGTGTGATATTTAGTTACTATTTCCTAATAAACATTTTAAAGTCTATTTTATTTATATTTAATTGAAATTTATTTTCTTATTCCTACATTCATTTATTTATCTGAATAATAGTTTCCTTATAGAATAGAATAAAGTTTGTTTTCTGAATGTCCTTTTACAGAGAAAGTGAATATTTTTCCCACATCCTGTTGGTTTTCTTTATCATTGTACTGAAATATAAAGTTTTTATGACTGTTAAGGTTGATCTGCTTCTGTCTGACAATAAATCTATCAGTCATTAAAAATTTTTTTCACTTTATTTTATTTTTTGTCGTTTTCTCTGCTAGGGATTAAATCCATGGCCTCATGCATAACAGGCAAGCAGTCTACCACTGAATGATAGTCAAAGCTCCAAATTATTTTATGCTTATCATGTTAAAACTTTATTGTATTTTAATCTAATTTTAAGCAACTGAGAACACTAACTGTTTCAAGTTTTCATATGCCTTCAATCGTGCTTCAAGAGAAATATTAAGGCATTAATGACTATTAAAAGTGACTATTTAAAGTAATTTATTCAATTTATTTTTCTCTTTAATGTTAATTCAATAGCAAATCTCTTCTGCTCTGAGGCAGCTATTGCTTTGGGCTAGAGACTGAAGAGAAGAGTCTGTGCTTTCTCCTTTATCTCCTGCCTTCTTCTGACACTTCCTCTCTCCTAATTCTCTAGTCACTAGCTGTTTCTGAACCTACCATGATGAGATGTTAGTACAGTAGACAAGATGGAAGCTCTTTTGCAATTTGGGATGTTCTCCACTTTCGTTCTTCATGTACCTGGCTAATGTTTAAAGATGACTTGTCTAACGTGTGGAGCAGAGACTGTAGGAGGAACAATAGGAGACTGCTCCACCTAGGGATCCTTCCCATATACAGTCTCCAAACCCAGACATTATTGTGCATACCAGCAAGTGGTGGCTGACAGGATCCTGATATAGCTGTCTCCTGAGAGGCTCTGACAGTGCCCAACAAATACAGAAGTAGAGCTGAAGGGTTTGTAGCCCCTTAGGATGAACAACAATATAAACCAACCAGCACCCTCAGAGCTCCAAGGGAATAAACCATCGACCAAAGAGTACACATGGTGGGACCCAACGCTCCAGCTGCATATGTAGCAGGGGATAGCCTAGCTGGTCATCAATGTGAGGAGAGGCCCTTGGTCCTGTGAAAGATCTATGCTCCAGTGTAGGGCAATTCCAGGGCCAGGAAGTAGGATAGGGTGGGTTGGTGAGCAGGGGGACAGGGAGGAAATAGGGTTTTTTTCAGAAGAGAAACCAGGGAAGGGGATAAAAACTTAAATGTAAATAATGAAAATATCTAATAAAGAGAAAGATGACTTGTCCAAAAGAATCCTTTCTGGACTCTGTTATATCCTCAGTAACTACTCATAGGGTTACTTTTACCCCCAAAAGACACAGTTCTCTTTGTATTTGTCTGTATATGTGTCTAAATGTGTATGTGTTTGTATTGTGTGCATATATGTATATGCAAATATATGTTGCATGTATATATATATAGCACACACATGCACACATACACACATGCATGCATGCACATACACACACAAACACACATACACATTATACATATATATGTATGTATACATATGCATACATACATGCTGCATATTCCATTGGATACTATGCAATCACAGACACTAAAGAGGTGCTCTTTTGAGTTTGAGACTGAGGCCAACCTGGTCTACAGAGTGAGTTCCAGGATAGCCAGGGGTACACGGAGAAACCCTGTCTCGAAAAAAAAAAAAAAAAAAAAAAAAA
>JADRCD010126304.1:0-14941 GCA_019843815.1 Montemys delectorum | reverse complement strand
TCTCTCTCTCTCTCTCTCTCTCTCTCTCTCTCTCTCTCTCTCTCACTGTGTGTGTGTGTGTGTGTGTGTGTGTGTGTGCATGTGCATCTGTGTGTCTGTGTCTTTAAGTAATATAATCTCAAAAGTCAAAGAAATAACTTTAAAAGGAAAAACTGGAGCTTTATTGACAGGACAATTCTATTGACTTTGTCTAGATTAGAAAATCAAGGAGCCTTAGACTACAGGGCACTTTGGCAAAAGCTTTACACTGCTCCTTGTTCTGTGTAGTGACTCAGATTGTGAAATGTAAGAAGGCATAACTTGGAAGATTGGAGAAAAAATTTTAGAAGCTTTTTAATGTATGTTTATAAAAATAAAAAGAATTGGTCTGAGGCAATGGACCATAACTGCACAAAATCAGAATGGATTATTTTGAAGGAGAAAAAGGACCATTAAGGGAAAAGGGGGTTAGGGAAAAACATTAGGGATGAATAAGAACAAAGTATACTGAAATATATTTGAAAATGTTAAAAGGAAACTCAATTTTTAATGCCTGTAGTGTTAATAAAAATTTTACTTTTAAAAAGTCCTTAATAAATGTAATCAAAATCACACTGACAATATAACCATGGAGACATAGGCTTTGGAGTCAGCAGGAGCTCCTGTTCTGACCTTGTCCTTAACTAACTAAATAAACCTGGTCAAGTTACAAAAACAAACAAGCAAACAAACAAACAAAATGGTGAGTAGAAGAGGGTGTGTGTGTGTGTGTGTGTGTGTGTGTGTGTGTGTGTGTGTAAAGAGAAAGAGAAGATTGGAAAGTTTGGAAAGATAAGGTGGACAGGGCACGAGATAGAAGAAGGTAGAGACAAGGAAGAAGTCCTGAACGGCAGGTAGTCCTCAAACTAGGCAACTAGGCAATTCTTTTTTTTTTTTCTTTTTGTAAAATTATTTTATTTGTTTACATTTCAAATATTATCTGCCTTCCCGGTCTCCCCTCCACCAACCTCCCACCCCTCCCCTTTGCCTCTAAGAGGGTGCTTCCCCACCTACGAACTCAAACTAGGAAATTCATTGAAGACAGTATGTCTTCTGTGAATCTTCAGTTTAATACTATGTGGCTCCTCCCTAATTGTGCACTTCTCAGGACCACCTCAAGATCTAAGAGAACACTGAGGCATTTTAATGGACTAGAAAAAGAAGAGTCCACACTTGTACTTGCAGCTGAGAGGAACTGAACACAAACCAAAAGAGTACTATAATCCAGGTCAGTAAAAAGTGGACTTCATAATTACATAGCTTTATTAAACATGTGGCAATGCTGAACCCTGGGCAAAATAGGCAATAAATCCAGCACATGCCTTTCCTGGCAGTGTTCACAAAATGTCACCAGGAAGAATTCCACCAGCCTTTTATTGATATTTGCAGAGGAGCCCCAGCTGTCCACTGACCTCAGCCTTGGGGTTGGGTGCGCGGAGCGGGGGGGGGGGGGGTTAGAGTGAAGAAGGAAACAGGCTTAACAGACATGCAATTGAGCTGAAGGATAAGGTGGCTCAGAATAATCTAGCAAGACCAAAAAAGCACTTGATACGCAGGTGTGGTGCCAGGAGTCAAGGACCGGAGATTGGGTCCAGTTTCGGAAACTGGGCATCCTGAGTGTAAGATAGCTGAGTGTTTGGAAGGTCACACTGTATGTGGTAGAGAGCAACAAGGATCACTACTCACATAGAAAGCCCAACCTTAGGCCAGCCAGGAATAGAGAGAGGCAGCTGACAAGGTGATGTACTGCAATAATCATCTGCCCATTAGGCAATTAGAAGGGAGAGGTCAGGTGAAACCCTCTTAGAACGTGAGATAAATGATCTGTTGTGTAAAAATAGACAAGAAAAGAACCATCTATCTGTCTTGGAAACCAGGTGAGGGGACAGAGGTCCAGCATGGCTCTTTTGCCCATAAATTACTTAACTCCCACTATTTAAGATACTTATTTTAAAGAAAACGTTGTTCACGGGAACAAGCTGCTGACTAATGCAGGAGATCTTGCTTAATAGGAATATTTTACCTACCACAGTGGAAAAGGAAACCACAAGAGTTCAGATAAAGGTAGAAAGGGATCCATATAGAACTATTAACAGTGGTCACTCTGGGGCTGGAATGCTTATGGGAGTGAATAAGCAGATCTATATTTTTCTTTATAATCTCTATAACATTTGCCTTGGTTAACATGTGACAGAGATCTAAAAATTAAATGTGATAGAATGACTGGAGTTCACCCTTCCTTCTGCAGATTCAGCAGAAATTGGGCAGAGGAGAGAAGTTCTTGACATTCAGTAGACACCAGAAATAGCAGAGACAAGGGCCATGATCCCCGCTCCACCACCACCCCCCCCCTTTTTTTTTTTTTTTTTTTGGTCTTCAGAAGATTTCCAAAGACTCAAGTGTTGGGAGGGGTGGGGCATATTCTTAAGAAAGAGGAAACAGGGACATGGAGGAAATGAAACTGTGAAAGGGGAGGACTTAAGGAAGGGATAAACGAAGGGGCCTATCAAAAGATAGACAACTTCTCCAGTCACCAAGGCAGTGAAGCAGTGTATCTCTGTGAAGGAATAAGGTAACTAAGCTAGCATCACAATGACTGTCCTCTCTCTCACTCTCAACTTGCTGCGGGTTTAGACCAATTAGCTCATCGCTGAGACCTGCTCACACCTCTCCAAAGATGAAGATGTGTGGTATACTTACAGAGAGACCTGGACCAGCAACACAGAAAGGGCAAAAAGAGACTAATTGCCTTTTATCTTCCAGAACATCAACCAGCTTGGCTCTGTGGACTATGGGGTGTCAAGGAGTGCCTACCTGCAAACAACTATGAGTGACAAGGTTACAAGGATTTTTCTACTTGTGGAATTCAATTCAACTGGAAAGACAGTAAGACTCTTTCTCTCCTCTTTGTTCCACTGTTGTAGCTCTAGACTCACTGAAAGAGTTAAAACAAAAGGGAACATATGTACAGGGACCTGCATAATAAAGCAAACTCAATCTCCAGGGGCCAGCTGTGTCATCAGAAAAAGAATGAACTCTTTTGCTATGGTTCTATTGTTTGGCAGAATTTACTGTATCAAAGTAACAGATGTCATGTATCAGCTCAGTAATTCTTTCTAAGGGAAAGGTAGTCTGGATCATCTGAAAGGAAAAGAAGTCCTATTAAAAACCAAATACACTTGTCTTCAGCCCTTGGTAAGAATGCCTGCATGAGCAATTGCTATGAATAGAGGGATGTCACAGAACTCAACACGTGTTGGCATAGACACCATCAACAATGAAAGTGGGAAGCGTAATTCTTCTATGCTAGGAGCTATAAGTGTGGTCTGTGGGCCAGTAGCTTAAATGTCATCTGGGAACATAATAGAGATCTAATCATAAGGTCCTAGCCTACATTTTAATGAATCTGACACTCTGGTGGTGCAACCCAGAAACCTGTTTTGACAAACTCTTCGGGGGATTCTGATGTGTAGGCCCATGATGAAAACTCATACTTCTGGCCAAACCAAAATCTTAAAATAGTCATTCTCTTTGATAGAGGAGCACATCAGCCTGTTATAAATATAGAGAAAGTTAAAAAAAAAAGTAAAGCAAGAAATTTAACAAAATACAGTGGAAAGTATAAGACCAAAGACATTTGTTATCATAAAAAGTAAGAATGGATTATATTGTCAAAAATAACCAAAAAAAAAAAATGTAAGTCAATAAAAAGGACTTTCAGTTTTTAGAAGTCCTGGGATACAGTACTTTTAATGAATACTTCTTGGGGAAATAAAGCAAAGAATGTCAGAAAATACTACAGAAAGATTGTGTCAGACTAGTACAAGAAAGCAAGGGAAGAGGAGGCTATTAAAGAACAAATCGAACAAAACTCAAAACCAAAAGAATGAAATGAAAGAAGGAAATAGTCTCATAATGAGAAAGGGCCCATTGTACAAAGAAGTTGGCTTAAATCTTGAACAATGTAAGAATTACACTAGATACACAATGAAATTTAATAGAAAGCCATAATTACAACAAGGAAATCTACTTTGTGAAATGCATACCAAAATGAAGATAGCAGGATATGAAAAATATTAATTGTACACTCAATACTACATTGTATATCCTTAGAGTGTTTATTTATTTCCATTCTTTTTTCTTATATTATTGTTTTACAATTTCCCATATGTATTCTTTGCCTGGTCAACTCCTACCTCCATATCACCCAGTGTACCCATCTTAACCTCCTCACAAATCTCTATGGTTCCTTCTTATCTATTCCTTTTGTTCCATGAACCACCAATTTTTGTTTTGTTTTGTTTTGTTTTTTGTTTTTTGAGACAGAGTTTCTCTGTATAGCCCTGGCTGTCCTGGAACTCACTCTGTAGACCAGGCTGGTCTCGAACTCAGAAATCTGCCTGCCTCTGCCTCCCAAGTGCTGGGAGTTAAGGCATGTGCCACCAGTGCCCGGTATGATCCACCAATTTTAACTAGGGCTCTGTTTGGAGCTATCCAATGTAAACTAGTGGGATTAAATGGTATACAATTAACCATAGTGATTGTATTTCTCCCAAAATAGAATTTATCAATCGCCAGTAATTCAAAGGTAAAGAATAGGGCCCTCTGAGCCCTCCCCATCCTTCCTTGACTGTTGATAGAACTGGTCTTTTATGGACTCAATGCAGTTAACTACAGTTGATATGAGTTAGTGATTAGAGTAGTTGTACTGAGTCTAGGGAGTAGAATTCCTTAGGCCTTCACTATATATTCAGGTTCATAACTCTCTCTCTCTCTCTCTCTCTCTCTCTCTCTCTCTCTCTCTCTCTGAAAGTATGAGTGAATTTTTTAGGTTTAGGGATGGTCTGACATACACTGCTTTTTCTCTATGTCTTGGACAGCTTATGTCTCTGTATTCATCGCTGTGAGTTGGTATTTTTATCACAGAGAAACCTGTCCTTACAACTAGACAGTGTGCGTGAAATCTATGCGAGCTCAAGCATGAGCAAATCTCGGCATTGGAGAAGGAAATGGGGCGTGAGATCCTCTCCCCAGCTGAGGAGCTATTGGCAACTGATAGGTGTCTAGGGAGGGAGAGTCAATTTTCTCTCAAAGTGTAGCCCCTGGTAAATCTACCATGTTAGACTAGAAGGCCACATTCCCAAGAATATTTGGGCAACATCACCCAGACTTGATGAGTTTTTAAAAAGGAAAGAAAAAAAGACACAAAGTTGGGAGGGTAAGGAAGTAGGGATGGATCTGGAAGGAGCTGAGAGAAGGGGTGAAAATGACCAAATACACACAAAGTTCCTCAAAAACTAATATATACATATAGATTAAAATTTAAATTTAGTTTTAACATCAACCACACAACCACTATGATGGTTTCCCCAAGTGCACCAGGACACATGCTACACGCACACACCACACACAAGCATGTGCATGTGTGAATAAGATAATCAATCACATAACTGACTACAGCACCGCATAACCTTTAAAAGCTGAGAAGGCTAGAACAAACAAAGAAAATCCTGTAGACCACGTTTACTTATGAATACTAATGTAAAATATCTAAATAAGAATCTTAGACACATTCTAGTACCACAGTAAAAAGTAATTAGGCCAGGTTTAGTTGAGTAATGTAAATATTCTTGAATAACTTTGTTTATATACTTCATTGCACCCATAAATTAAAGAAAACAGCTTCAAAGTCTTAGTAAAAAGTAGAGAAGTAGTTGCTATAACGCAGCCGGTGTCACTAATGATAAAAGACTTTTAAGACAAATACAGACGGCATCTGTGTCAATCTATGAAACATATGGGAAATGTTGCTGGAAAAGGTCACACCAGACCTAAGGATGCTGAAAGCCCATCTGAAAAATGGCATTAGCTTCTCAAGGTGCTGAAACAGAAAAGCTAAGGAAAATGAACCTAAGGGATATTCTGCTTGGTGAAATAAGGCTAGCACAGAAATGCAGACAGCAGCTGATATGAGTGCTATGTCACAATGTTGAAATCAGAGAAGCAGCAAGTGGGATGGTGGGAGTGAGCCGTGGATGAAGAGATCTCGGAGCTTTACCCAGATAGCTGGAATATGCTTTTAATGATCTATTGCAGAAGACAATAGATGCAGACATTGTAAATATATTGTATATTTCAACATAGCTAGAAGAGTAGATTTGAAATGTTCTCACCACAGGAAAAATCATAATTTGGTGAGGTAATGAGTACATTAATTTGATTTGATTTGTATACAGTGTATATTATTATTATTTGTTTTTGTGAGACAGGGTTCCTCCGTCCTAGAACTGGCTCTGTAAATAAAGCTGGCCTCAAACTCATAGAGATCTCCCTGTCTCTGCCTCCTAAATGCCTTGACTAAAGGTACACACTACCTGGTACACACACACCTGATTTAATTCTTATTTGTCAATGAGTTTTTAAACAGACCTTTTAAAAAGACAAATGGAAAACACTGAGTCTGTCTTGGTGATTAAATGAAACTGTCTCTAAACCAAGTTCTCTATAAGCATCCTTGTGGATCTTGACTTGCATGGCTGGAATTAAAAACACAAAGATACAGGCCTCCTCTCATGGTGCACACCTGTAATCTCAGGTACTCAGTATCAGGAGGTTGATGCAGGAGGATTGCAACTTTAAGGTTTACAAAGTGAGTTTAAGTCCAGCCTGGGCAACATAGCAAACAAAAAAAGTAAAAATGGGCCTGGAGATACAGCTCAGTGCTTCCCTACTGTGTGTGATGTTCTAGATGGCATCTCTATATTACAATCAATCAACCCACACAATTTGCTTCATTAAGGAGGAATGTGCTTTGACAACATAATTAAAATAAAATTTTAGACCTTATGCCACTTATATAGCATTTCACATGAAAATCCAAGGTGAGCATAAAGAAGGGTATTTTTGTAACCTTTGCATGCACTAGGTCTTCATTAGCAAGATAGGGAAATAAAAGACTACAGAAAAGATAAAGGTAAATCAATTTGAGATTGATTTACAAATTTTTAAAGCTTTCTGTGGAGCACAATATGCCATAAAAGTCTCACTGAGAGGCTTGAAAGATGGTTCAGTGGGGAAAGCACTTGCCCCTCAAGCATGAATCCCTGAATTTAGATTGAAAGTACCTATGTAATAACCTGGTGGGGTGGGGTGCCTCTGTAACCATAACTGGGGATGGGGGTCAGATACAGGCTGACCTTACAGATCTGGAGTTGAGGGGGTCTCATTGGTCAGCCAGTCTCACCAAAAAAGTGTCAGATTTAGAGAGAAAGATGGAGTATCAACGAAACAAAAACCTTCCACATGCACACATGTGGGCAAGAACACTCACACACACACCACATGCTCATATACGCCTGCACTCGCTCGCTCTCGCTCTCTCTCTCTCTCTCTCTCTCTCTCATTCTCTCTCTCATACACAGATGCACACACCATAAACACTTTACTGAGAGAAAATTTCAACATTTCAAATGAAAGAAAACAGAATAGCCCTGTCATACTTTTGAAAAGATTTTAATGTTTTTCTGTAAAACGTTCAACAACCTTAAAAAAAAACGTAAAACAAACAAACAAAAAAATCAACAACCTTAAAATATGGCAAAGGTTGTAAGCAGCCTGACAGATGTGGAAATCCAGATCTCAGGAAATACATGAGGATGCTGGAGAGATTGGTCTCGTGGTTATAGAGCACCAGCTGCTCTTGCAGAAGATTTGATTCCTTGCACTGAAAAAGGTGGAACAAAATCATCTCTAACTCCAGTCCCTGGGGAGCTGACATCCTCTCTGGACTCCTCAGACACACACATACATAACAAACAGACATAGACACAGGCCAAACACACACACACATAAAACAATCCTAATAAAATTCTTCTAAGTAAATGAGACATTTTCAAATTTACAGGTTGCCATGGAGACACTGTACTATAGATAGATTCCTTCCTCTTTGTCATCTCCTTTCCCCTCTAGATCCCTTTCCCTCCCCCTCCTCTGATTCCCTAGCACATCAGATAGCCAGCTTCAGCAAAAGGTGACATCATCTTGGTTTGGGTTGTTCAGCCTTGTTCAAGTGCTCAGTGCAAGCCAACGTATTTCTACAAATTTTGTTTCATATTCATCATGAGAACAGTCGACAAACATCAATTGTGAACACAGGCTGTATTTGAGAGGTCGTGTAGAAAGGGAACACTTTTTTTTCCCTGCAGATATTGTTGCATTGATTCCTAAAAAGCAGTTTCAAGATAACCTTAACAGTAAATTTCAGAGACAAGAGAACAAGCCTGAAAGACAACAAAGAGACTGACAGGCCAAGGAGAGAGGGAAGGGGACACAGGAGAAACAGCAGCAGGCAAAGGATCGGTGTGAGCAGCTCCTGGAACCTGCTGCTGGAGGCCAGCTGCAGCCTTGCAATATGGCAGCTGCTAATCCCTGAGCGGCTGTAGCCAGCTGTCAGCAGCAGCCTGGCCCCCGTGGCTGCTCCAAGTAATGTGGGAAAAAAGCAGAACCTCACGGAGCAATTCCTGAGACAAATCTTTAAATTGCCACTTCTAAACGTATTCATATGTCAATGACAGTGGCTGAGGCATGATCGCAAAAGAAAGGAAAGGTAGGTAGCTAGTCTAGAGTTACAGAGGAGGTCCATCTGATGGTAAATGACCTCGCAGAAGCATTAGATGCACTACCCGTGCCTCTTGTTACAAGAGGGTGAGAATCCGCAGCCGTGGGTAAAGCTATACAATCTCTTGGAAAGGAGCAGGGAACACCACAGAGACCAACCAGCCATCTGTACTGGCTCCACTTCTCATGGTTCTTTGCCCTTAAAGCCTAGTCATGGGAAGCATCTCTTGGCTACACCCCATTCCTCCCACTCTGGAGATGTGAGTGAGGTATTATTATTAATAGCCAAAGCTGTAGGCTTGACCCCGAGAAAGTAGAGATTGTGTGGAGCATGTGGTTTAAAGCTGTGAAACGGGGCCCCTTCCTCTGTCAAGCCTGACTCACTATGTTGAGAAGAGGACCGGACCGCGCAAACTGCGGATTCAAGTCACTGTCTTGCCATTTGTTCATTGAGACCCAGGACCAATGCCTTGACCTCAGTAGAATTCAATATCTTATTTGTAAAATGAAGACAATAATAATGATTCCTCCCACAGAGTGTTGAGCTAGTAAAAATGATAATATGAAAGAGTATTGCTCAGGGAAACTTGATCAGCCCAACAAATCCTGTTTATCACTGGGACATTAATTATTGTGCAGAACCCTAGACCATGTGTGTGTCTTTAATAATCCCCAGAGGCTCCCACATTCCTACACTTTCCACCATCTCTGGCCCTCCCCATCTCCTCTTCCTGCCCCCACCAGCTCCTGATCTCAAATTCTATCCTGCCTTGGAGTGTTTCCGGCTGTTTGCTCATTTTCTACCAGCCAGCTGTGGGCCAGCCTTGCTGCCCATATACACCACCCCCCCCCCACACACTTGGGGCAGCACACCTTCTCTTGGAAAGCAAAACCTCTTCTTCCAGGCCCAGTTCATGTAGAATCTGAGGTGGGAAGAATGTCCTAAACCACAGAGAGGGAACAGCAAAGGGATAGCAAGACCAGGGACCTGCTTGTGAGGCCCTGGGGCGTGCACAAGGCAGCCAGCAGATTTCCAATCCTGAAGGTTGTTTTTATGTTTTGTTTTGTTTTGTTTTGTTTTGTTTTTCTTCAAGCATCGGCAGTGCTCCATGTAACCCAAGCCTCCTTCGTCAGTGAAATGTGGAAATGCACTATAACTTCCTGCGTATTGTTTCTCTCACTTTTTACTGACTTGATCTCTCTTTGCCTGCACTAACCCCCCATCTTGTGCACTTACTCTTTCAGATCTGAGGCAACCCCCACAAATTGCCAAATGCCATCATGGTAGCTAACCAGCAGTTGTCTGTTCCCTATCTCTGCTCAGAATAGGCCACTCTTTAGTCAAAAAATGCAGGGTGCAAGGGAGAAAGCCAGCAATTATTTCTTTGAACCTTTGCTTGTTTTTGCCAAAGTGTAAATATATGTGGAAACGTTCCCAAACTAGAATCGGCGCTGTGGCAGCACTGGCAGCACTGGCAGCACTCATACCTGAGCATTCTCAGAATGGGTTTCTCTGTCTGCCTTCAAGATGATATCTACACAGAAGGTGGGGAGGAAAGCTCACTTGATGTGGTGCTGAATGGTCAGTTCTTCACGATTAGAAAAGCTTCTTGATTTAGGAGACATTTGTGATGGAAAAATCTCAGTTGCCCTTGGAGATCTTCCCCACACCTTCCTGCCCTGGTTCCCCTCTGTACCTCTACAGGCCAATTGTAGCAGTTTTTTCTTGAATCTGTATTCAGTCAGCTTGGACCATTATGGCTAACTGTTACGTTTCAAGTTCACATGTATCCTTTCCAAGCTGCTCCAAGTAGACATTCCATTTTTCAGCTATTTGACTGACAACCAACTCCTCATTCTTCTCTGTCATTGCTTAACGGCTTACCTTCAAATGAATATATAGTGTTATTGAGGCTGACTATACAAACTAGACATGACTATTACAAAATTACAAAAACATACAAAAACTTGAGAAAAGTAGCAGACAAGCCTAGATGCTACAAATACTTTGACTGCTTCTCAAAACCATCATGGTCCTCTAAAAATGAAAGAAGCCAGAGAAACTCATAGCCCAAAGAAACCTAACGAAACATGACAACTAAATGTGCTGCGGTGTTCTGAGTGGCATCCAGGAACGGGAAAGGAGCATCAAGACAGAAGGGGGTAAATTTTACTAAGGTATTAAAACTGCAGTTAATAATAGCATATCAGTAGTGGCCTGAGGGTTGCTATGAATGTATTCTAGAGGTATAAGATGTTAGTAATAAGGAAATCTAGAGGCAGTGTGTATAGAAACTCTCCATTTCTCTTATATTTTATCATTACTTTATGCTTGTAGGCATTTTGTCTGCATGTATGTCTGTCTATCGCATGCATACAATGCCCTTGGAGGTCAGAAGAAAATATTAGATCCCCTGAACTGGAGTTACAGATGGTTGTGAGCTGCCATGTGCATGCTTAGAATTGAACCTGGGTCCTCTGGAACAGCAGAACATGGTGGTAACCACTGAACAATAGCTCCAACTCCATCCTACAATTTTTTCTTTTTTTAAATTTTTTAAAGATTTATTTTATTTATTTTATGTGTATGAGTACAGTGTAGCTGTACAGACAGCTGTGAGCCATCATGTGTGTGGCTGCTGTTGAACTCAGGACCTCTGCTGGCTCCACTCGCTCTAGCCCCACTCATTCCGAGGTAATTTACTGCAGCTGTCTTCAGACGCACCGGAAGAGGGTGTCCGATCTCATTACGGGTGGTTGTGAGCCACCATGTGGTTGCTGGGATCCGAACTCAGGACCTTCAGAAGAGCTGTCAGTGCTCTTAACCTGCTGAGCCATCTCACCAGCCCCATCCTACAATTTTTATTGTAACTTTATAACTATTCTAGGATTAGTCTTTTCTAACATGTGTCCCAAATGGTTCCATTTCTTCCTTTTCCTTTGTCCATCTTTCCAAATGATTATGGTAAGGGCTGGGTTTGTAGCTCAGTGGTGGCGATGGCCTCCACTTATGAGGTTTAGGTTCAATTGTCAGCACTGCAAAATCAAAATCAAAGTGCACATAGCCAAGTTGCTTTGTTTTTCGTTGGGTTTTCTGTTTTCATGCCTTGAGCGTGCCTTGCCATCCTTACCCCCTTTTTTGTTGACATAGCAACCCTTTCAGGTGGGAGTCACCTTGTAAAAATGTCACCTTGGCAGTACCACACTCACAAGGGCCGTGATGAAGCTAGAACTCGAGAACAGATTTCTTCATTACCTTTTTCTATTACCAGAAAGAGCAGAGTTATTTCCACTTAAGATTGTAAAAACATTTGCACTGTCTGCTCATGATGGATCTTCTCACCTGAATCCGTGCCACCACCACATAACATTGATGGTTTCCTTTGTAGTTACTTGGCTGTAGCTGAACCACCTTGAATACACCTAATCTTGTCTTACATAGCTTATTAAAACTCCCTTCACAGGCTTCCAAGTTAGGATATGGCTACAACTATTATCCCTTTCCATTTCCTGTAGTGTCAGTGCCTTCTACCTCCCTCCAGCTCCTCCTGTCACATTTAGACATGCTCAAGCCTCTCCTTTCTCAAGAAATGGAAGCAGAAACAAAACAAACAAAATCCAAAAAACAGGCCTCACCACCCTAGGTTGGACTCCAAAGTGTCCCTTCTAATTATGCATCTATAAAGTCAAATTCTGCACCTTTGCATAAAGATGTCTGAACTCTTATTCATGTGGTATTGAGCTGTGAGCAATCTGTCTCAAATAGATGATGCGGGGTGGCTATTTGTGTCAAGGAGACAAGGCTGCACCAAGAAAAAAAGTGGGGTTTAGCTGAGGAGAGAAGAAACTGAATTGAATGACTGCCATGGTATCAGTTTCCCCTCTGGCCCACAGAGTTCAGATGAAGTGCCTCAGCTCTCTGCTGCAGCAAGTGCTACCAGCCATGTAGATAGCTAGGCCTGGACAGCAGCATGTTCGTCTTGGCTACCCTTAGCAACACCACCTAGTGTACACCATGAACTCTGGACTAGAAAGACAAGAATAAGTTGAGTAGTTAGTTGTCCAGACAGATCAACTCAAGCGCATACAAGAGACATCACTTTGGGAAATCTCTAGAAGTAAGCAGGGTATTCTCTGATGGATCCAACTCCCTAACCAGAGCACCTAAGAGAATGGTAAGTATAAAAACTTGAACATGCTTGTGAATGTTGGGACCTAGTGTCATAGGCTATATGGGCCCAGAGGGCTTTCTGTGGTATGGGCCCATTCATGCAGAATCAATCAGAAATGGCAAAACTTACCCTCCAAGACATGTGTTTTTCTGTCCCAATGAGTGATGATCACCTTTTTCAGGTCTTCATCAGCCTGTGGAGTAATCTTCTGCTTGCTGTATGAGGGGAGGAAAAAGGGAACCACAGGTATTGTAGGGTCATCCTGTGGGTATCCACAAGAAATTGGTATTGGAACCCAATTCTGTGGGTGCTCAAATGCTTTTTGAATAATGGCACGATTTTGCGTGTAACCCATATACATCCTCCTAGGTGATTTCAATAATCTCGACAATTTATGACACCTATTGTGTTGCACTGTGTGAATGCATATAAACAGTTCTATGCCATATTATGTGAGAATCAATGAACAGGGGGAAAAAGTCTGTGGATGCTCAACGTGTGTTCAATTTTTGCCAGATGAATGGATTCACTGGTTAATGTCATCTGTAGATGTGAAGCCTGTAGTTTAAACAGCTGACTTTATTGGAGTTGGCCCTGGACTTGGACTTGGAGGGTTAAAGTTGCTTTTCTCTAGATGGATAAGAACAGGCTTCTCTATTTGAATCCAAGAATGCCCTTTTGATTGTCTTACAGGACTCCATGGCAGGCATCTATGAATCAGCTCCACAAACCCTATATCCCCATTTCTTCCCTTGTGATCATTAGCTTGCATTCAGTTCTCTTCTGGAAGAGACTCCCATTGAAAGAGACTCCCATTTAGGAATGATGAGTGTATATCTGGACAACAACTCCAGTTGGAGAGAGGTCATCTTTCAAACTTCTAGACAGCTCTAAGTTTCACTGAGGTACGGAAATGGGAAAGGATAGAATTGGGGAAGACAACTCCAAAACTTCAAGGGGAAGGAACGTAGGAAACAAAGACAGAAAATATCATGAGACTTGGAAGAGTAGATGGGAACCATGACAAAACATGAAGAACATCTTTCTGTATCTGTTGCTGTATCTAGAACCCTTCAAGAGTCAGAGTCGTTGTGTTGACTAAGAAGCCCTCAGACAACACTTTCTCTGGTAAAATGAACATTATAGTTAGCTGCCATTCCAGCACTGAGGGCTTCTTCATCAGTACATGTACTGTACTAACATGTAGAAAAAAGCATGAAATGGAGACAATTCCTATGTGTGGTAGACTAAGAAACAGAGCAAAGAAAGCAGAGAGGCGTGTATAATTTTAAAAGTATCATTTCCTCCTCCTTAAAGATTTCACAGCCTCCCCCAAATAATGCCAACTTGCTGAGGATCAAGGGTTCAAAGCATGAGCACACGGGGGAATATTTCAGAGTTAAATCATAAGCTGCTTCTTCTACCAGCTTTCTCATTAGCCCATTCCCTCTGGCTTACTCTCTTCTCCACAAACCACAATTTTTCCAGTGACAATCACCAGCATTCTGTTGCAACACACTCCCAGGAGCAGATACGCTCTGTTTCTTGAAACTCATCTTTGACCTCAGCAAATTTTCACATTTATTGTTCCCAGCACACTGTCTTCCAGCCTCCTCTCTTTCCACCAATGGATTCCTCCAGTACCCTCTAGGAGAGTTAGATGTTCCCTGGAGCTCTGCCTTCCCCCTTACTTCTATTGTCCGGGACAAAGAATGAAGTGGTTAATCCAAGGCAGTATAGAATGATAGCTATGATCACTGTGCATACAGCTAGTCTGCCTGAAATCCAGCCTCCCAGCACTGTCACATGCTATGTCACCATGTCATGTGCATTTGATGAGTTTCTCTGTGCCCCAGTTTACTTACGCATACGGAGACTATATCTGTAGAACACTTGAGCTAGTGTCTAACAAATGGTCTCATATAAGGTTTAACTACCATATAGTCCAGATCACAGTCCCTGAGTTTTTCCTGCACTCCAGTTCTGCTCCTACAGGTCATCTCAAGGCTCTCTCTTGAAGGTCTCAAGAATTTCCATATAGAACTACTGGTGTAGCTCCTCAGGACAGAGCTTGTCTGAGTTCCATTGCCTACAAGCACACACACACACACACACACACACACACACACACACAC
>JADRCD010126303.1:0-15860 GCA_019843815.1 Montemys delectorum | reverse complement strand
TCCTTTCCTCCTATTGATGATCGAATTTTCAATCCTCTACTGTACACATGCTGCCAGAACATTCAGTCCCACCCTGTATAGTCCTTGATTGGTGGTTGAACAACAATTACTAATTAGTACCCTCAGAGCTCCCAGGGACCATGTGGTTTTAATCACTATTGTTCTATAGTACAGCTTAAGGTTGGGGATGGTGATTCCACCAGAGGTTCTTTTATTATTGAGAATAGTTTTTGCTATCCTGAATTTTTTGTTATTCCAGAAGAATTTGAGAGTTGCTCTTTCTAATTCTATAAAGAATTGACTCAGAGTTTTGATGGGGATCGCGTTGAATTTGTAAATTGCTTTAGGCAAGATGGTCATTTTTATTATATTAAACCTGCCAATCCACAAGCATGAGAGATCCTTCCATCATCTGAGGTCTTCTTCAATTTCTTTCTTCAGAGACTTGAAGTTCTTGTCATACAGATCATTCACTTGTTGGGTTAGAGTCACACCTAGATACTTTATATTGTTTGTGACTTTGTGAATTGTGTCATTTCTCTTATTTCTTTCTCAGTCTGGTTATCCTTTGAGTATAAGAAGGCTACTGATATGTTTGAGTTAATTTTATATCCAGCCACCTTGCTGAAGTTGTTTGTCAGCTGTAGGAGTTCTCTGGTGGATTTTTTTTTTGGGTCAGTAATATACACTATCATATCATCTGCAAATAGTGATAATTTGATTTCTTCCTTTCCAATTTGTATCCTTTTGACCTCCTTGTGCTGTCTAATTTCTCTAGCTAGACCTTTTAAGTACTATATTGAATAGATATGGTGAGAGATGTCCGCTTTGTCTAGTCCCTGATTGTAGTGGGTTTGCTTCAAGTATCCCTCCATTTAGTTTGATGTTGGTTGCTGGTTTGCTGTACATTGTTTTTACTATGTTAAGTATGGACCTTGAATTCCTAATTTTCCAAGACTTTTAACATGAAGGAATATTGAATTTTAATAAATGCTTTTGTAGTATCTAATGAAATGATCATGTGGCAATTTTCTTTGAGTTTGTTTATGTAGTAGATTGCATTGATGCATTTCCTTGTATTGAACCATCCCTGCATCAATGGGATGAAGCCTACTTGATTATGGTGAATGATCATTTTGAGGTGAACTTCGATTTGGTTGGCAATGATTTTATTGAGTATTTTTGCATCAATATTAATAAGGAAAATTGTTCTGAAATTCTCTTTCTTTGTTGGGTGTTTGTGTGGTTTTGTTGTCAGCATAATTGTAGCTTTATAGACCGAATTGGGTAGTGTACCTTCTGTTTTGACTTTTTGGAATAGTTTGAATAGTATTAGTATTAGGTCTTCTTTGAAGGTCGGACAAAACTGTTCACTAAACCCATCTAGTCCTGTGCTTTTTTTGGTTTGGAGACTATTAATGACTGCTACTATTTCTTTACGGGTTATGGGACTGTTTAGATGTTTTTTCTGACCCTTATTTGACTTTGGTACCTGGTATCTGTCTAGAAAATTCTACATTTTGTCCAGCTTTTCTGGTTTTGTTGAGTATAGGCTTTTGTAGTAGGATCTCATGATTTTTTGGGTTTCCTTGATTTCTTTTGTTGTGTCTCTCCTTTCATTTCCGATTTTATTAATTTGGATACTCTCTTTGTCCCCTCTGGTTAGTCAGGCTAAGGTTTTATCTAGCTTGTTGATTTTTCTCCAAGAACCAGCTCCTGGTTTGGTTGATTCTTTGTATAGTTCTCTTTGTTTCTACATGGTTTATTTCAGCCCTGAGTTTGACTATGTCCTCCTATCTACTCCTCATGGGTGTACTTGCTTTTTTTTATTCTAGAGCTTTCAGATGTGCTGTTGAGCTGCTAGTGTATGCTCTCTCCAGTTTATTTTGTGAGGAACTTGGAGCTATGAGTTTTCCTCTTAGCAATGCTTTCATTGTATCCCATTAGTTTGGGTATGTTGTATCTTCATTTTCATTAAATTCTAAAATGTCTTTAATTTCTTTCTTTATTTCTTCCTTGACCAAGTTATTGAGTAGACCATTCTTTAGCTTCTTTGTATATGTGGGCTTTCTGTCGTTTTTGTTGCTATTGAAAACCAGCTTTAATCTGTAATGAGCTGAGAAGAGGCATGGGATTATTTCCATCTTCTTATATCTGTTGTGTTCTGATTTGTTATTGATTATATGGTCAGTTTTGGAGAAGGTATCATGAGGTATTGAGATAAAGGTATATTCTTTTGATTTAGAATGAAATATTCTATAGATATCTGGTAAATTCATTTGTTCCAAAACTTCTGTTAGTTTTACTGTGTCTCTGTTTAGTTTGTGTTTCCCTGATCTGTCCATTGATGAGAGTAGGGTGTTGAAGTCCCCCACAATTATTGTATGAGGTACAATGTGTGCTTTTAGCTTTAGTAAAGTTTCTTTTATGAATGTGGGTTCCCATGCATTTGGAGCATATTATGTTCAGAATTGAAAGTTCTTCTTGGTAGATTTTTCCTTTGATGAGTGTATAGTGTCCTTCCTTATCTTTTTGATAAGTTTTGATTGAAAGTCAATTGTATCTGATATTAGAATGGCTACTCCAGCATGCTTCTTGGGACCACTTGCTTAGGAAATTGTTTTTCAGCACATTATTCTGAGGTAGTGTTTGTCTTTGACACTGAGATATGTTTCTTGTATGCAACAAAATGCTGGGTCCTGTTTACAAATCCAATCTCTTTGTCTATGTCTTTTTATTGAGGAATTGAGTCTATTTATATTAAGAGATATTAAGGAATAGTGATTATTGTTCCCTGTTATTTTTGATGTTATTTTTATGTTTGTGTGGCTATCTTCTTTTGGGTTTGTTGAAAGAAGATTACTTTCTTGCTTTTTCTAGGGTGAATTTTTCCAACTTGTATTGATGTTTTCCATCTATTATCCTTTGCAGGGCTGGATTTGTGGAAAGATATTGTGTAAATCTGGTTTTGTCATGGAATATATTGGTTTATCCATCTATGGTAATTGAGAGTTTTGCTCTGTATAGTAACTTGGGATTGTATTTGTGTTCCCTTAGGGTCTGTATGACATCTGCTAAAGATCTTCTACCTTTTATAGTCTCTGGTGTGAAGTCTGGTTTAATTCTGATAGGTCTGCCTTTATTTGTTACTTGACATTTTTCCATTACTGCATTTAATATTGTTTCTTTTTTTAGTATATTTGGTGTTTTGATTATTATGTGATAAGAAGAATTTCTTTTCTGGTTCAATCTATTTGGAGTCCTGTAGGCTTCTTGTATGTTCATGGGCATCTCTTTCTTTAGGTTAGGGAAGTTTTCTTCTATAATTTTGTTGAAGATATTTATTGGCCCTTTAAGTTGGAAATCTCCACTCTCTTCTATACCTATTATCCTTAGGTTTGGTCTTCTCATTGTGTCCTGGATTTTCTGGAAGTTTTGGATTTGGACCTTTTTGAATTTTACATTTTCTTTGACTGTTGTGTCAATGTTTTCTATGGTATCCTCTGCACCTGAGATTCTGATCTTCGATCTCTTGTATTCTGCTGGTTATGCTTGCATCTATGAATCCTGATTTCTTTCCTAGATTTTCTATTTCCAGTGTTGTCTCTTTTCGTGGTTTCTTTATTGTTTCTATTTTTATTTCTTGAACCTGGATGGTTTTGTTCAGTTCCTTTACCTGTTTGTATTTTCCTGTAATTTTTTTAAAGGGATTCTTTTGTGTTTACTCTTTAAGATCTTCTTCCTGTTTACCTGTGTTCTCTTATATATCTTTAATGTAGTTATTTATGTCCTTCTTAAATTCCTCTATCATCGTCATGAGATATGATTTTAAATCAGAGTCTTGGTTTTCTTGTGTGTTGGGCTAACCAGGGTTTGGTGTGGTGGGACAACTGTGTTCTGATGATGCCAAGTATTCTTTGTTTCTGTTACTTATGTTCTTGCATTTGCCTTTTGCCATCTGGTTATCTCTTGTGTTAGCTGTTCTTCCTGTTGAGATGAGAAGGATCTTCCCCTCAGCTGATCCTTGTTTCCTGGGTTTTGATGGCTCTGTGAGGGTCCTTCTTGGGCCAGGAATTTGAAGAGAAATGGTGGTCTTACCTGTGCTCTCAGGTGTATAGGTACTCCTGAGAGAACAGATCTCTCCTGGTGGTATTTGTGTATGTAGTTCTCTGGCACAGGATCATCTCTGGCCACAGACAGATACTGGAAGACTCCTGTTCCAGGCAGCCTTTTGATTTCTGTGTCCTGAGGGTTCGAGGCAGATTCCTCTGAGTAGCAGTGGTGGTCCTACCTACACTCTTAGGCCTGTTGACACTCTTTGGAGGCTCCCTCCCTCCCAATGCTATTTGGATATAGGACCCTGTGGCAGAGGGTCTGCTACCTTTGTTCCTTCTTCTAACAGGAATTGAAGCAACCTCACTTGGACCTTCCTTCTTATGGACTGTGGGTTGTATCCTAGGTATTCTGTACATTTGGGCTAATATTCACTTATTAGTAAGTATATACTATGCATGTCCTTTTGAGTCTGGGTTACATCACTTAGGATAATATTTTCTAGTTATGTCCATTTGCCTGTAAAACTGATATCTTCATTTTTAATAGCTGAATATTATTTCATTGTGTAAATGAACCTCATTTTCTGTATCCATTCTTTAGTTGAAGGGCTTCTGGATTGCTTTCAGGTTCTGACTTATTATCAATAAGGCTGCTATGAAGATAGTAGAGCACATGAGCTTGTGGTATGTTGGAGCATCTTCTGGGTATATGTTCAGGACCAATATAGATCTTCAGCTATTCCAATTTTATTTCTTCAGGGACCTGAAATTCTTGTCAATCAAATCTTTCACTTGCTTGGTTAGAGTTACACTAAGATATTTATATTATCTGTGACTATTGTGAGAGGAGTTGTTTCCCTCATTTCTTCTTATCCTGTTTATCACTGGTAAAAAGGAATGTTATTGGTTTATTTGAGTTAATTTTATATCCAACCCGTTTGCTGAAGTTGTTTATTAGCTGTGTGAGTTCTCTACTGGAATTTTGGGGGTCAACTATGTATAGTATCATATCATCCCCAAATAGTGATACTTTGACTTCTTCCTTTCTAATTTAAATCTCTTGATCTCCTTTTATTGTCTAATTGCTCTTGCTAGAACTTCAAGTACTATATTGAATAGATAGGGAGAGAGTGGGCAGCCTTGTCTTGTTCCTGACTTTAGAGGGATTGCTTCAATTTTCTCTCCATTTACTTTGATATTGGCTTACAGTATATTGCCTTCATTGTGTTTAGGAATGTGCCCTGAATTTCTGATGTCTCCAAGAGTTTTCATATGAAAGGGTGTTGTATTTTGTCAAAGGCTCTTTCAGCATCTAATGAGATGATAATGTAACTTTTTTCTTGTGTTTGTTTATATAGTGGATTACATCAATGGATTTTATTATACTGAACCATCCCTGCACCCTTTGGATGAGGCCTAATTGACCATAGTGAATGATGGTTTTGATGTATTCTTGGATTTGGTTTGTGAGAATTTTATAGATTATTTTTGCAGAGATATTTATAAGTGAGTCTTTGTGATTTAGGTATCAGGGTGACTGGGGCCTCATAGAATGAATTTGGCAGTGTTTCATCTGTTTCTGCTTTGTGGAATAATTTGAGGAGTTCTTTAATTAGCTCTTCTTTGAAAGTCCTGAGAAATTCTGCACCAAAACTATCTGGCCTTGGGCATTTATTGCTTGGGGGAATTTTAATGACTGTTTCCATTTCTTTAGGGATGTTTACATAGTTTACTTAATCTTGATTTAACTTTGGTAAGTGGTATCTGTCTAGAAAATCATCCACATCTTTAAGGTTTTCTTATTTTGAGGACTAGAGGTGTTTGAAGTAAGAACTAATGATTCTTTGAACTTCCTCAGTGTCTGTCATTATGGCTTCCTTTTCATTTATGATTTTTTTTTTTTTTTTTGGATATTGTCTCTCTGGCTTTTGGTTAAGTATTTGTGTATCTCCCTGATTTTCTCTAACAAACAGTTCTCGGTTTTGTTGATTCTTTGTATTGTTTTCCTTGTTTCTAACTGATTGATTTCAGCACTGAGTTAGACTATTTCAGGAATTTTGCTCCTCTTTGACATGCTTGCTTCTTTTGATTCTAGAGCATTCAGGTGTACTTTTTCTTCCTTTTTAATTACTTTTATTATTTTTTTAACAGTGCATTCATTACTTCCATCCAGTCTGCCTTCTCACAGTTCCACATTCCATAATTTCTCCCACCCTGTCTCCAAGAGTATATATCCCCACCCCTACCTCAACCCTGGTAGTTATCCCCATTCCCTGGGGCCTGGAGTCTCTCAAGAGTTAGGTGTCTTTTCTCTAATTGAGGCCAGACCAGGCAGTCCTCTGCTGTGTATGTTCCAGGGGCCTTGGAACAGCTAGTTTGTGCTGCCTGGTTGTTGGCTCAGTGACTGAGAGATCTCACTGGTCCGGGTTAGTTGAGACTGCTGGGCTTTCTATGGGGTCACCTTCCTCCTTAGCTTCTTCTAGCGTTTCCCTAATTCAACCACAGGGGTCCAAAGCTTCTGTCCATTGTTTGAGTGTAAGTATCTGCTTCTGTCTCAGGTAGTTGCTTGTTGGGCCTCTTGGAGGACAGTCATATTAGGCTCCTGTCTATAAACACACCAGAACATCAGTAATAATGTCAGACCTTGGAGCCTTCCTTTGAGATGGATCCCAAGTTGGGCCAGTCTCTGGACCTCCTTTCCCTCAGTCTCATCTCTGGTTTTGTTACTGAGTTCTTTTAGACAGGAACAGTTCGGGGTTGGTATTTTGGACCGTGGGATGCCAACCACATTCTCCCCAAATTGATGACCCGTATTTCTACTGGAGGTGGACTCTACAAGTTCCCTCTCCCCACCGTTGGGCATTTCATCTAAAATGCCCACCTTTGCGTTCTGAGAGTCTCTTACATACCAGGTCTTTGGTATATTCTAGAGAGTCCTTTCACCTCCCATACCTCTACCAGGTTGCATATTTACATTCTTTCTGGTAGCTTTCTGGGCTTCTCCCCTGTTCCAACTCCCCAATACCTGATCATGTTCCAATTTTCCCATCCCTCTCCACTCTCCCACCCAGTTCCCTCCTTCCCTCTGCCCTCTGGTTTCTTCTCCCTCACTAGTGGGAATGCAGCATCCTCACTTGTATTCTTTGGCTTGTTAACCTTTTTGAGTTGACTTCAACACCTCATTCTCACTAATGCACAGGTCATTTAAACAAAAACTAAATAGAAATACAAAGAAACTAATAGAGGTTATGAACCAAATGGATTTAGCAGATATATAAAGAACATTTCACCCTAAAACCAAAGAATATACCTTCTTTTCAACACCTCATGGTACCTTTTCCAAAACTGACTGTTTTGGTCACAAAACAAGCCTCAACAGATACATGAAGATTGAAATAATCTCATGCATTCTATCATATTACCACAGACAAAGGCTAGACTTCAATAATAATAAAAACAACAGAAAACCCATGGAAACTGAACAACTCTTTACTCTTTGATAATTGGTCAGGGAAGAAATAAAAAAAAAAGGCATTTTAGAATCAATGAAAATGAAGGCACAACATACTCAAACTTATAGGACACAATGAAATCTTAGCACTATTTTGATTGTGTCCCAGAAGCATGAGTATATTTTACACTCACTCTCTTTTAATTCTAATAAGTCTTTCATTTCTTTATTTTTACCTTTTGACAGTTGTCTTTCAGTAGATTGTTCATTTTCCATCAGTTCATGCTGTTTCTGTAGTTTTTTAAAATCCAACATTAAACTACAGAGTTCGGATAGGGAAGGGAATTATTTCAATTTCTTGTATCTGTTGAGACTTACTTTGTGAATGAGAATGTGGTCAATTTTAGAAATATTCCCTGAGGTGCTGAGAAGAATGTGTATTCCTATATGTTTGGATGAAATATTCTCTAGAAATCTGTTAAGTCTTTCTTGTTTATAATTTCAGTTAGCTCGAGTAGTTGTCTGTTTAATTTTTGGCTGCAAAAATTAGAATACTGAGTAGGATACTGAAGCTTCCTGCTGTCAGTGTGTGATTATTGACAATGTGTGATTGATGCTGTAATTTTTTTTAATTTTTTTAATTTTTTTTACAAATGTGGGTGGCTTTATGTTTTGAGCATAGGTGTTAAGACTTGAAAAATCAGCTTGGTGGATTTCCCCCATGATAAATATAAAATGCCTTTGCCATCTCATTTGATTAACTTTGGTTTTAAGTTTATTTTGTTAGATATTAGAATGGCTTCACAAATTTGTTTCTTAGGTTCATTTGAATGCAAAATCTTTTTCAAACCTTCTACTCTAAGGTAATGTCTATCTTTAATGTTGAGGTACATATCTTATATGCAGTAGAATGATGGATTCTGTTTTTTGCAATATTTTTGTTAATCCATGTCTTTTTATTGGAGAATTGAATCCATTGCTATTCACAGAGATCAATTAATAATTATTGTGCATTTTTTGTTATTTGTTGCTATTTTGGGGGTAGTCTTCATGTGCATGAATGTGTATATGTGTGTGTGTGTTTATGTATGTTTGTATGTCTGTATGTGGGGGTGTGTGCTGCTGTGTGAGTGTGTGTGTGTGTGTGTGTGTGTGTGTGTGTGTGTGTGTGCGTGTGTGTGTGTGCTTGCTCATGCTTCTTTTCTTTTGGTTTTTATAGTGTGAGATTATTTATGGGTGATGTTTTCTTGCATCTAATTAACCTTCTTGGGTTGGAGTTTTCCTTCTTATACCTTGTATAGGACTGGGTTTTTAGATACTTATTGTTTAAATTTGATTTTTTTAAAGGAACTATCTTGTTTTTTAAATATATTGTGATTAAAATTTTGCTGCGTATAGTACTCTCAAATAGCATCTGCAGTCTCTTAGAGTCTGCAATACATTTCTTCACTTCCATATGGCTTTGAGATTCTCTCTTAAGGAGTCTAGTATAATTCTAATGGGTCTCCCATTGTATGTTGTGTTTTTCTCTTGTATCTTTCATTATTCTTTCTTATCTGTTTGTTTAGTGCTTTTCTTATTGTGTGATGAAGATATTTTCTTTTCTGATCTAACCTATTTGGTGTTCTGTATGCTTCTTGTACCTTTATAGGCATGTCCTACTTTAGATTAAGGAAACTTTCTTCTATGACATCATCAAAATATTTTCTAGGCTTTGAACCTGGAACCTGGGAATCTTCTCCTTCCATTATTTCTTTCCTTCTTAGGCTTTGTCTTTTCATAACATCCCAGATTTCTTGGATAATTTGTTTCAAGTTTTTTTTTTTTTTTTTTTTTTTTTTTGATTTAACGTTTTCTTTGATATATCTCTCTCTTCTATTGTATCTTCACTGGCTGAAGTTCTCTCTTCTGTCTCTTATCTTTTGTTGATTATACATGCATCTGTAGATTCTGTTCATTTATTCAAGATTTTTTTTCATTTCCAGAATTCTTTGTTTGTGGTTTTTCTTTATTGCTTCAATTTTCCCTTTCAGGTCTTGAATAATTTTATTCATTTACTTCAAGTGTTTGCTGTTTTCTTGGGTTTCTTTAAGATATTTATATCCTCCAATGGTTTATATTTTACTGGCTTTCTTTGAGTAGTTTATTCATTTCCTCCAAGTTATTGTGTTTTACTTGATTTCTTTTAGGGACTTTTTCATTTCCTCTTTAAAGACTTCTATCATCTTCATAGAGTAGGTTTGAATTATACATTCTTGTTCTTCTGCTTGTGCTGGAATATGCAGTGTTTCCTAGACTAGGATAGCTAGGTTCTGCTACTGACAATATACGCTGAGGTTGTTTTCTTACACTGGTATATAGGCATCTGGATTTGTTATGATTTGTCTAGGTGTCAACTTCTGAGTTTTGTTTTTGGCTAGGTTTTTTTTTTTTTTTTTTTTTTTTTGGTTGTTGTTTTTTTTTTTTTTTTTTTTTTGATTTTTCATTTTTGATGGCTACTTCCATTTCTTTGGTTTTCTAGCCAGAATGGCCAGTGGTTAAATGTGCTTGAGTTGAGTATTGGACTTCTGATGGCCAGGATGCCACACAGAAATGGCTCTAGCATATTCAAGGCACCATAAGGCCATAATTAAAAAAATATCTTAGTAAAATTTCACTCCCTTCCTCTTTGACTCAGCTTTTCTCCATAACAAAGTTTGTGATTAGGCAAAGGAAAACATTTGAGGAAATGTTTACCAATTGGTAGATAAAATATAAGGGTAAACAGAATGGAATGATGGACCTAACATTTTCTCTTTCATAAAAAAGATTGTGATACAGAGTACAAGATGTATAGGAATATGTCTTGTAGAGAAGCCCAATTTTATTTCTTTGGTTCTGGGGAAGGTATCCTATATGGAGATGACTTATTTTTTTCTTATTTGCCCCAGCCTTTCATTGACACATAGTGTGAAGGATAGAATTGTCCAAAACAATAGTAATGAAATTTCTTTTTCCTTAAGGGCCTAAGCACCATACTTCTGATGAGTGTAAATACTTCTGAGAAACAAAATCTGTTATAGAAAGGATATATAGTATTTCTAGACTTTCATTTTTAAGATAGGGGAGTCAGGTCCCTTTAATAGTATCTGTTACATAAGCACATTCTTTTTAGGAAGAATCTTGGGTGAATCACAATATTCTGCCAGAACAAAGGCAGGCTAAGAGACTCAAGCGCTCCTGAGAGAGGTTTGTTGGTGGTAGTCCAGTAAGAAAAGATTTGGAAGTAGCAGGGTCTTCTCCCCCAGTAATCCTAATGACTTTGGGTAGCTTCTGCCACTCATTTAACCCCCAGTAATCTGCTCTGTTATGATTTTTCAGAATTGCAACTGCAGCAACATTCCTGCCCAAGTTATTGGGGAATATTAACCTCTGGCCAGAGTAAAGAAGTAGCGTGGGAAGGCAAGATCAGAGCCCAACATGGACAACAAACTTCATAGAGTAAAAGTCTATGTCATGGTGGAAGACAAGGAGTGGAAAGACATAGGCTCAGGACAAATTTCAACCAAATACATCGAACGGCTCCAAGGTGTGTGCCTGCTTGTTCATTCAGAATCAGATGACTCACTGATTATGGAATGTAAGATACATCCTAACGTGCCCTATAAGAAACAACAAGGGGGTGTAATCATTTGGTCTGAAGCTAAGAACCATGGCATGGCAATACATTTCCAGGAATCAAATGGTTGTCAAGAAATCTGGGAAGATATCTGTCAAGTTCAAGGAAAAGATCCAAATGTAGAAATCACACAAGAAATTACTGATGATCTGGAAAGTTTTGAAGATTTGCCGCTGCAATGGAATCAGGTTGATATACCAAATTGTAAAGTCCCTATGTTTGAAAACATTGTAAATTTATTTACTTTTGTCAGTGAAATGCCAAGCCTCAAGGAAAAGCTGGTGTTGGTCTTAGAAAATGAAGGTTATCTTAAAAAATTGCTGCAGCTCTTCAACACTTGTGAAAGAAAGCTGAACATTGAAGGCTTACAGTATTTGAATAGCATCATTAAAGGAATCCTGTTTCTAAATGATATACGCTTGTTTAAGATCATGTGTTCTGATGAATTTTTTATGGATGTGGTAGGATGCCTTGAATATGGCCCTGGTTTGGATCAGCCAAAGGGGCACAGAGAATTCTTGACTCAAAATGTGAAATTCAAAGAAGTTATCCCAATAACACAATCCAAACTGAGGCAAAAAATACAACAGACTTACAGACTGCAATATGTTCATGATATTGTGTTACCCACCCCATCCATATTTGAAGAAAATCTTCTTTCTGATCTTACCACTATGATTTTTTTCAATAAAATTGAAATAATTACCATGCTGCAGGAAGATGAAAATTTTTTGCTTGAAATTTTTGCTCAGTTAAAAGATAACACTGTCAGTGATGAAAGAAGGCATGAATTGTTATTATTTTTCAAGGAATTCTGTGTATTTGCTAAGACATTACAGTCTCAAGAGAAAAATGCATTGATAAAAACACTGATAAAGCTAGGAATCATGAATGCTCTGAAAGTCATAGTACACGTGCATGATAATCAAATACAAATAGCTGCTCTAGATATATTTGCTTATCTAGTAGAATATAATCCTCGCCTAGTTCAAGCATATGCAATGGAAGAAGCTCAGAACAATGAAGATAATGATGACCTTCTCATTAATATAATGATCAAAAAAATGATCTGTGATTCTGATCCTGAATTTTCACGAGGCATCTTTTTGCCAGTAGTTCTTTTTACTCTTCTTGATCCAGAAAATATGCATGCCACAGCTAAAGGATGTGAAAGAAAAGGATTCCTGAATTTCTTCTATACACGTTGCATGAATAACCTCATAGCACCAATTTTGTCCACCACAGTAGAAAATGACAGCAAAGGTAATAGGGCTAACATCTGCCCTGATAATTATCCAACTGCACAATTGCTTGAAGTCATTTTAGAAATACTCATTTTTTGTGTACAATACCACTCTACATACATAAAAAATTATATTTTGAGCAACAACTTACTTAGCAGAATCCTGGTGCTGATGAGTTCAAAACATACTTTTCTGATTTTGTGTGCTGTCCGGTTTATGAGGAAGATGATCGGTCTTAAAGATGAAATGTATAATCTTTACATAATTAAGAAAAACCTATTTGAACCAGTTGTAAATGCTTTTATGCATAATGGACCTCGGTACAATATGTTAAATTCAGCTATTATTGAGCTATTTGAATTTATAAGACAAGAAAACATCAAGTCTCTCATTGTAAACATTGTGGAAAATTTTTTTATTGCTTTTGAAACAATTAAGTATGTCCAGACCTTTAAAGGGTTGAAGACTAAATATGAAGAGGAGAAGATGAGCGAAAGTCGAATACAAACATATTTACATAATATGACATACCAGAAAATATGGTGTAGACGTATTGAAGTTATGGAGGTAAATGTCAAGGCAGACATATGTTGTAGAGGAATGACAGAAGAAGAAGAAAAAGAAGAAGAAGAAGGAGCTATTTTACCAATGGGAAGTGACTTTTCTAGTAATTATGACATATTTATGAAAATTAAAGAGGCAAATGAAAGAGAAAATGAAATAGAATGTCCTAAAAGAAAATCATCTGAAGCCTCTAAATATTCTCCATCTCAAGGTGATGATTCTGATAATGGAATGAGCACAGTTTACTGTAGCAGCCTTGTTCCCTTAGTGGATTATCCATATGATAATGATGGTGACGATGATGATCCCTATGGTAATGATGAAAATAAAAATGATAATGAAGGTGAAGAGCCCCCCCGAAAAAAGACTTAACCTTAGTTCATAAATCATGTGAGGCCTTTATCTCCTAGTTCAAATAAAATTCTATAAATATCACAAATTGAAAAATCTAATTAAAAAAATCTTTCTCCTACGGAGTTTTAGATATGGTAGACTATGGAACAAAATAATGAATTAGAGGCCTCAATTTTATATAATGAAAACCTCCCATAATATAAATACATAGTATAAGATAAAGAACATCTAGATCATAACTTCTTATCAAGAACATCTTACTTAAACAACATGGTTTGGAAGGAGGAAAGAGTTTGGTAAAGTAATATGATTTTTACTAAAGTTTTCATTTTGTAAGCAACTACAAAGGGCTTATTGCAAAGCCTACTTTCAAAAAAAGAGTATAGCAATGGCATTTTTTCATAAATTGAAGTTTGTTTAAAGTATCTTTTGTTTGTATGGCAGATAAAGTCATATTAAACTAAAAATAAAGTGAGACTTTTAAACATTTCTTTGAAGATTTAACAGAATTTCAGCATTATGAATGACAATAGGGAAACAACATTCAGTGCAAATCAGTACAATTTTTGTGAATAAAATGCTAAGCTGTATCCTAAAGGAGCTGTTGTTAATGTACTTCTTTTTAGATAAGAAATATCAAATATAATATCAATATAATACTATTTCTAGTGTATTTTCTGTAGGATATTCAGGGGATAAAACGAGATGCATCAAATATCCAGTTTTTAAAAGATAATGAAGCTTTGTCTTTTTCCCTAGAAACAACTTCACATAGAAAAATTGACTTATAGAGAAAGGATACATTTCATTCTGATGGGGAGTAAACTGTTTACATCAGCCAGTGGTACAGTGTCATATATATTCAAGGTGGTTCTTCCAATCTCAATTATCCCAGTCTAAATATGAGAAGTTTGTCTCCAAAGTGTATATTCTGTTAAGTATTAACTATCACTAATTAATCTCTTACCTACTTAACACCCAAGTACATAACTATTTACGTATAACCATCTACTATCTCATAGTATAATTGTAAAATACCCCATAGTATTTAATGATTTTAACATTTCTCAAAATTATAAGGACAGTGTCTCTTCTGAGACTCAGTCTCTTAAGTGTCAGGTCTCATACCATAAAAAACAGCATATTAGTAACATTTGGTGATAAAAACATAACAAAAATCAGTATATGGAGGCTAGAGAGATGGTTCAGCAGATAGAACACTTTTGTAAGTCTACATGTATGAGTCTAGTTCCATGAAGCATGTTGCAATCCTTTGCCTGCACTGGCAGTCAGGCATTTCACAGACATACATACAGATAACACACACACACACACACACACACACACACACACACACACACACGTACATCATGTACATATACATTGCGTATTCATATATGCATACACATACACATACACCTATACATATACATATACAAGCTCACAGAATGGTTGCTTTTGGCTTATGGTTATAGAAGGATGAGCCCACAAATGCTGTGGGAGGCATGGCAACAGATGGATGAGTAGAAAGCTCATAATCATATTTCATCTATATACAAGAAGGAGAGAGAGAGAGAGAGAGAGAGAGAGAGAGAGAGAGAGAGAGAGAATGAATTGGAAGTAAGGAGAAACTATATACTCTCAAAGCGAACCTTCAGTGATGTTCTTCCTTTAGCAAAGCTTTACTTTATAAAGTTTCCATACCCTTCCCAAACAGTGTCATCAGCTATGGGCCAAGTGTTTAAATACTTGGACCAATGATGTAGGAACAGTTTTCATGTAAACCACCATATGCTATCCCTCTCTCCTATAGGCCTATTTTTATGTCCCATGCTATTGTATGAGAAAACTTTTCCTGGGGAGATGAAATATATGTGCTTATTTACCCCAGATATGGAACCTACAACAAGCCAAAGTACACATACCACCAAAGTCCAAGTTGGTGAACCAATGAGTTTTATTAGGGTTATTTACAGAAATATGTGTAAGCAGAAATGACACAAAGACAGCTGCATCATCAAAGCCTACCCCAGTAAGAGTGACATATATCACAAAACCTGAAAACTCAAGGCACATTGCACAGCCTTCAGACATGAGAACAGAATGAAGAGTGTCCTTTCAGTGCAACTCAGTTGGTCCAATACTCTTTCAGACAGGTGGGCTGGTCTCTGATTCTTTTATTATTTAGTTTCAAACATATTTTATGAGGCAGAGACAGTCAGAAATCTGAGTTAGAGACCAGCCTTGAGAAACCCTGTCTCGAAAAACAAAAACAAAAACATAAAACAAAACAAAAAAATAAGCAAAGAAACAAAAATGAAAAAGCGAAAACAAAAACATTTTATTGAGAAAAAGCCACACTGTGGATACAATGTATAATAATTGCATGAGACTGATACATTATGTATCATAAAAACCTTTAGCATGTTTCTTGCCCACTCATAAAATTTGACAAATTGAATACTAGGAAAAGCAAAGATAATACCATTTTCAAAAGCTTAAATTTTAATAAACTAAAATATGTTTTGATGTAA
>JADRCD010126302.1:16650-42724 GCA_019843815.1 Montemys delectorum | reverse complement strand
AAAAACTAAACAAGGACACAGTGAGACTAAGGGAAGTTATGAAACAGATAGATTTAAAGATATCTATAGAACTTTTTATCCTAAAACAAAGGATATACCTTCTTCTCAGCACCTCATGGTACCTTCTCCAAAATTGACCATATAATTGGTCACAAATCAGGCCTCCACAGATACAAGAAGATTGAAATAATTCCTTGTATCCTATCAGATCACCATGGACTAAGGCTGCTCCTCAATAACAACATAAACAATAGAATGCCCACATATATGGAAGCTTAACAACACTCTACTCAATGATAACTTGGTCAAGGAAGAAATAAAGAAAGAAATTAAAGACTTTCTAGAGTTTAATGAAAATGAAGCCACAACATACCCAAACCTATGGGACACAATGAAAGCAGTCCTAAGAGGTAAACTCATAGCTTTAAATGCCTCCAAAATGAAACTGGAGAGAGCATACACCAGCAATTTGATAGCACAACTGAAAGCGCTAGAACAAAAGGAAGCAAATTCACCCAAGAGGAGTCAAAGGCAGGAAATAATCAAACTCAGGGCTGAAATCAACCAAATAGAAACAAAAAAAAAACTATACAAAGAATCAACCAAACCAGGAGCTGGTTCTTTAAGAAAGTCAACAAAATAGATAAACTCTTAGCCAGACTAACTAGAGGACACAGAGATAGTTTACTAATTAACAAGATCAGAAATGAAAAAGGAGACATAACAACAGACACTGAGGAAATCCAAAATATCATGATATCCTACTACAAAAGCCTATACTCAACAAAACTGGAAAACCTTGATGAAATGGACAATTTTCTAGACAGATACCAGGTACCAAAGTTAAATCAAGACCAGATCAATGATCTAAACAGTCCCATATCTGCTAATGAAATAGAAACAGTCATTAGTAGTCTCTCAACCAAAAAAAGCCCAGGACCAGATGGCTTTAGTGCAGAGTTTTATCAAACCTTCAAAGAAGACCTAATACCAACACTCCTCAAATTATTCAACAAAATAGAAACTGAAGGTACTCTACCTAATTCATTCTATGAAGCCACAATTACTCTTATACCTAAACCACACAAAGACCTAACAAAGAAAGAAAATTTCAGACCAATTTCCCTTATGAATATCGATGCAAAAATATTCAACAAAATTCTTGCAAAGTGAATCAAGGAACACATCAAAATGATCATTCACCATGATCAAGTAGGCTTCATCCCAGGGATGCAGGGATGGTTCAATATATGAAAATGCATCAACAAAATTCACTACATAAACTGACTCAAAGAAAAAACAATATAATCATCTCATTAGATGCAGAGAAAGCATTTGACAAAATCCAACATCCCTTCCTGATAAAAGTCTTGGAAAGATCAGGAATTCAAGGCCCATATTTGAACATAGTAAAAGCAATATACAGGAAACCAGTAGCCAACATCAAACTAAATACAGAGTAACTTGAAGCAATCCCACTAAAATCAGGGACTAGACAAGGCTGCCCACTCTCTCCCTACCTATTCAATATTGTACTTGAAGTTCTAGCCAGAGCAAGTAGGCAACAAAAAGCAATCAAAGTGATACAAATTGGAAAAGAAGAAGTCAAATTATCACTACTTGCTGATGATATGATAGTTTACTTAAGTGACCTCAAAAACTCCACCAGAGAGCTCCTAAACCTGATAAACAACTTCAGCAAAGTAGCTGGATATAAAATTAACTCAAGCAAATCAGAGGCCTTCCTCTACATAAAGGATAAACAGGCAGAGAAAGAAATTAGGGAAACAACACCTTTCACAATAGTTACAAATAATATAAAATACCTCGGTGTAACTCTAACTAAGCAAGTAAAAGATCTGTTTGACAAGGACTTCAAGTCTCTGAAGAAGGAAATCGAAGAAGATCTCAGAAGATGGAAAGACATCCCATGCTCATGGATTGGCAGGATTAATATAGTAAAAATGGCCATCTTACCGAAGGCAATCTACAGATTCAATGTAATTCCCATCAAAATTCCAACTCAATTCTTCACAGACTTAGAAAGAACAATTTGCAAATTCATCTGGAATAACAAAAGACCCAGGATATCAAAAACTATTCTCAACAATAAAGGAACTTCTGGTGGAATCACAATCCTGGACCTTAAGATGTACTACAGAGCAATTGCAATAAAAACTGCATGGTATTGGTACAATGACAGGCAGGTAGATCAATGGAACAGAATTGAAGACCCAGAAATGAACCCATGCACTTATTGTCACTTGATCTTTGACAAAGGAGCTAAAACCATACAGTGGAAAAAAGACAGCATTTTCAACAGTTGGTGCTGGCAGAACTGGCGGTCAACATGTAGAAAAATGCAAATCGACCCATACCTTTCTTCTTGTACAAAGCTGAAGTCCAAGTGGATCAGGTACCTCCACATCAAACCAGATACATTGAAACTAATAGAAAAGAAAGTGGGGAAGAACCTCGAGCAAATAGGCACAGGGGAAAATTTCCTGAAGAAAACGCCAATAGCTTCTGCTCTAAATCAAGAATTGACAAATGGGACCTCTTAAAGTTGCAAAGCTTCTGTAAGGCAAAAGACACTGTCAATAGGACAAAATGGCAACCAACAAATTGGAAAAAAATCTTTACCAACCCTATATCTGATAGAGGGCTAATATCCAATGTATACAAAGGACTCAAGAAGTTAGTCTCCGGAGAACCAAATAACCCTATTAAAAATGGGGTATAGAGCTAAACAAAGAATTCTCTACTGATGAACATCAAATGGCTGAGAAGCACCTAAAGAAATGTTCAACATCCTTAGTCATCAGGGAAATGCAAATCAAAACAACTCTGAGATTCCACCTCACACCAGTCAGATTGGCTAGTATAAAAGACTCAGGTGACAGCAGATGCTGGAGATGTTGTGGAGAAAGAGGAACACTACTTCACTGCTGATGGGATTGTAAACTGGTACAACCACTCTGGAAATCAGTGTGGCAGTTCCTCTGGAAATTGGACATAGTTCTACCAGAGGACCCAGCCATACCACTCCTGGGCACATACCAAGAAGATGCTCCAACATGTAATAAGGACACATGCTCCACCATGTTCATAGCAGCCTTATTTATAATAGCCAGAAACTGGAAACAACCCAGATGTCCCTCAACAGAGGAATTGATACAGAAAGTGTGGTACATCTACACAATGGAGTACTACTCAGCTATAAAAAACAATGAATTTATGAAATTCTTAGGGAAATGGATGGATCTGGAGAGTATCATCCTGAGTGAGGTAACCCAATCACAAAAGAACACACATGGTATGCATTCTCTGATAAGTGGTTATTAGCCCAGAAGTTTGGAATACAGGAAGAACAACCCACAAACCACAAGAAACTTATGAAGAAGGAAGACCAAAAGGTGGACATTTCATTCCTTCCTAAAAAGCAGAACCAAATACCTACAGAAGGAGTTGCAGGGATTAACTATGGAGCAGAGACTGAAGGAAGGACAAGCATATAGCTATCCTGAGAGTCTCTGACAATACCTGACCAATACAGATGTAGAGGCTCACAGCCATTCATTGAACTGAGTACATGGTCCCCAATGAAGTAGTTAGAGAAAGGTTGTATGGAGCTGAAAGGTTTGCAGCCCCTTAGGATGAACAACAATTACTAACTAGTACCCTCAGAGCTCCCAGGGACCCAATCACCAATCAAGGACTATACATGGTGGGACTGAATGTTCTGGCAGCATGTGTATAGTAGTGGATCGCAAATTCAATCATCTATAGGAGTAAAGGACCTTGGCCTTGTGAAGGTTTTGTGCCCCAGTGTAGGGGAATGCCAGGGCCAATAAGTGGGAGAGGGTGGGGTGGCAAGCATGGGGAGGGGGGAGGCAAAAGGGGTTTGTTCTTGTTGTTTTTGTTTGTTTCTTTCTTTCTTTGTTTTTTGAAGGGGAACCTGGAAAGGAGAAATTTACATGTAAATAAAGAAAATATCAAAAAAAAGTTCTAAAGATATCTATTAAATCCATCTGTTTCATAACTTCTGTTAGTCTCTAGGGATGCTGTTGCACTGTGTCATGGAGATCTTGCAGCTGTGTATTTGCCCCAGCCAAGTCATGGGTGTGATAGATGTCAGTTGAGCTAACCCAAAGCCCTGGGTCTGGGCCTGGGAGGTATCTGCATTGGTCTGCCCACAAGTTCTCCCACACTGCACCACCAAGGTAAGCTCTCCAGCACTGCTTCAGGTAGTTCATCCAATGCTGCAGCCAGCAAGTGGCAGAGCCAGCTCTATGCTCTCCTGTAACTGGGCTGGCTCACATAAATTATCTTAGCTAGGGTATCCTTTGTTGTGAAAAGACACAGTGACCAAGGCAACTCTTATAAATGACATTTAATTTGAGCTGTTGACACATTCAGAGACTCAGTCCTTTATCATCATGGCAGGAATCATGGCAACATAGTGGAGTAGAGAATTTTATATCTTGATCCAAAGCCAGCCAGAGGGAGACTATCTTTTCTTTACTGGATGGAGCCTGAAAATAGAGGAAGACCTCCAAAGCCAACCCACACAGGGGAATTTTTTTTTCTCCAACAAGGCCATACCTCCTAATAGTGCCACTTTCCATAGGCCAAGCATATTCAAACCAACACACACACACACACACACACACACACACACACACACACACACAAACCAGGACCAGTTCTATTGTAATGCCCAGGTGAGGTATCAGGACATTCTCCCAAGTGCTGCAGTAGGCAAGGTGCTGGAGTAGCTCTCCAACACTTAGCCACCTAGAATCAGCTCTTATACGAAACCCAGGTGATGGGTGAGGCCCATTCTACATAGCTCTCAGATTTCAACATGGCCCCAGGCAGCAGCCCAGACCAGGGATTTCTGTTCACTCTGTTCGACCTTTGGTGGTAACCGACCCAAGCTGTTGTAAGGTCAAGGGAGAAAGAAATGGCCCTGGGTGGCAGCACAGTCCAGGACCTTGCCATGGCCTAAGGAGGCATCCCTAACTACTCACACCAGGCTCTTCTTTACTACTCTTGAATCTCTAGTTCTGCCTTTCTTCATTGTGTACAAGTCCTTCTGCTTTTCTTTTCTTCCATTTCTCTACCACTTGCTTGGGCAACTTAGTGACACTCCAGATCACTGGGTGTCTGGAGTCATCTCAGCAGTGATTTCAGGAGTGCAGTGCTCCCCCTCCCCCTGTGCCATATAGTACTGGGTAGGAGTCATGTTGGGCATGGTTTGCCTGCCTGGGCCTGTGCACAGCTGGACTGGTGGTTGACTCAGGCTAACTCAATGCCCACTTTTGAACATTCTTAATCTTATCACAAAGATTAGTGGTTTAGTAACAAAGTTCTCTATGTTTCTGTATTTCAAAAAAAGAAAAAAGAAAGAAATTCTAAAAAATACTAGTGCTTCTGTAATAATCTGTTAGCTATTATGTGCTTTAACACTTAAAACAGTCACATGTTGCAATGGTTCATGTTACTTGTCAACCTGACACAAACAGGGATTACCTGGGTTAAGGGCCTCTAGAAATGCCTTTAGGTGAGTCTCTTAACTGATGGATTGAAAACCTATCTTAATTGTAAAGTAGCTCAGGGTTCTGTGAGTGATGAAGGCAAGCTGAGAATTAGCATGCATGTATTCATTTTTTATCTGTTCTTTATTAAGCAACATTCTGAGAGCTATGGATTATTAAGGATGTACAAAGAACAACTCCCTTGAGCTGTCGCTGCTTATACTAGCCCACTAGGATGGACACTAACTTTGATCCACTCTTTTCTCCCTTAAATTGCTTGGGTCAGGATGTTTTATCAGTACAACAGGAAATGTAAGACCCATGCTAGAAACATTCTGTTTTCTTCAGTATCACTTAAGTTTTTCTGGCCTGGACTCAAAGATAATCTACTAATTTCCTCATTTCTGATGTGGTCTTTTGAAAATATGCCTATTTATCTAGTTAAACATTTAAATAATCTCATAATGTCTTAGATATCGTTATGATATTTTCAAACAAAGTATGATTTTATAGTTCTCCTTTCCCTTATTTTCCTCACCCATCTTTTACTCTGTTATCCCTCTTAACAACCTATAGAATTATTTCTTCTTTCATGCTTCATATGCTCATTTACCTATTTCCTTCCTTTTCCCAGCACCTTATACTACCTTGTTGGTCTTCTTTCTATATACTTTGAGACTTTTCCCACAGTTACATATTTACATATTGTTAGTCTATTAGTCTGGGTTCTGTAGAGGAAGGGAACTTATAGAATAGAGCTGTATATAAAGAGAAAGAGGATTTATTAGAATGGCTGTCAGGCTACAGAGCAGCTCATTCAACAATAGCTGTCTACCAACTGAAAATAGAAAAATCCATTAGTTGTTTGTTCCACAAGGCTAAATGTCTACTTGCTCTCCACAATCCCAAAGTAGTAGGTTTTAATGGTCTTGCTAGTGAAAGCAAGAGCAAGCAAGCAAAATGAAAGAATGCTTCCCTTTTCCATGTCAGCAGAAGGTCTGGCTCAGAATTGAGGTAAATCTTCCCTTCTCAAAGATCCAGGTTACAAGTGAATCTTACAACTTCAAATGACTCAACAACAACAATAACAACAGCAAGGGCAATAACAATAAAAACCCTAACAGGTGTCCCCAGACACTTGTGTTTTAGTTACTTCCTGATACAATCAAGAATAACCATCACAAGACCACCCCTTGTCAACTCATAACACCGTCACATCAGTCAGCGTTCTCTTCAGTGATGCACTTATTCAAGGATTTTAAAATACTTTTTTAGAAAAAAGTTATCATTAAAGATGTATTCTGGAAGGACCTTGAATATCTCCTTCATGTAATTAAAGGAAACCAGGTGATGACTATGGGAAAGAAAAGAAAGCATGCTTCTGACAACCATCAGAATATCAGCAAACAAAACGTTAAAGTTGTACAGCTTCAATGAATTATAGTAATTTCACTCTGAAGTTTCTTTTACTCACTTCAAAGTGTCATCACAATGTAAGAAATCAGGACAAGTTCTACAATTGCTGAATCACTGTGCTCTAAGAGTAACTAATTCAGCACCATTCTAAAGATAGTAATTAGTGTGGATTTTGATGATAACAACTGTTTCCTCAAGTCTGTGTCTTAATGACCAACATAGCAGATGTTCCTGCTTTTCTTAAGCAACACTCAGGGAGATAATTATTAGAATCAGTACACAGCAAAGGAGTATGCTTTCTACAGGGACTTGTTCCGAGTAACTAGCCTGAAGCATCTGCCTGCTGATCAGTAGAACAAACCAGCACAGGTTACAGAAAACACCCTGCTGCCTTGAATGTACTTGTGTGGGCTTATTTGCATTCCACCCTGATACAACTACAGCTTGGATTAGCAATTTCCCACTGATAATTCATTGTTTACAGTGTTTTATTTTATTTTTTAAAGCAGCTCACAGCTGAGATCATGAACTGAAAAATAATTACTATAGATGAAAATATCTGGAAACCAAAAGCATTAGTTAGGCACTCAATCAAGACATTTTATAGTTACATCCCTTATTGTGCAACCAATTATTTGAGATTTTATTTTGAAAAAATAATGAAAATTCATTTTACCTGTAAATAAGCAAAAATAAGTGGGAATATCTCACAGGCTGAACATTAAAAATATAATCAGAATTATGTTTTAAAAATTTTGTTTCAGGATTATAGATATATACTCGTAGTTTGTAATAGTTTATATTTTAAACAAATGTACATTTATCTTGAAATTAAATATTTTAATATTTTTCATTGAAAACAATTCTCCCCCTGAAAAAAAATGATATTCATTTTAATAGACTTGAGTAAAAAGTTTGTTCAAATGCATTTTAAGAACAATTAGAGGAACCTAATTGGCTGTTATTATTGATTAGGATTTTATTATATACAATATAGTAGGTTCTTAGAATATAAAAGTTTGTTTTCAAAAACATGAAACGTTATGAATTATAACAATTTACATTAAATTTAGTACAATAAATTTAGGAAATAATTTTGATTAATTTTAAGAATTATATCTAGTGTGCATTACATATCTTAAAATAGAATTCTCCAATAATTAACATTTATAAGTGTTAGTTGGAAATATAAGAAGTGTTGTATGCAACATATGAACATATTTTCTTAATGTTCTATTTAAGCTTTGTGACTTCCCTCTCTTCCTCATATGTACATATTGTAACCTGTGAGATGCTTCTACTAAGGAAATTAACGCTATTACAATCTGCATCATACTTTTAAAATGTGGAAAATGAAAGCAACAGTTTTCTTGATTATATTATTTTCAAGGGTCAAGAACGTGCCTGTAGTCTTTTCATTTTCTAAGTTAATGACTTGTGAATGTTCTTCCTATAGTGTAAACTCACAGAGATCCTTTATAAATAATTTTAATGAAAATTATCCTGAGTATTTAAGGATAATGTTAAAATTAAGTTATTCTTTTATCATAATTTATTAAAATTTTTGAAGTTATGTGAAATACTTGAAAATAAACAAATTACAGGAATAAATCATCATTTTGCTCAGTGTTTTAGTGGTTTATTATATTGTTTCACTCTGAGCATCTGAGCCAGTCATGTGTGTTTGTGTGTGTGTGTGTGTGTGTGTGTGTGTGTGTGTATGTGTGTGTGTGTGTGTGAGAGAGAGAGAGAGAGAGACAGAGAGAGACAGAGAGACAAAGACAGAGAGAGAGAATAATAAAATAGCCCACATTGATGTAACCTGCTTTCTGTCACACACTGTCTCAATTTTCCACAATTGCCTAATAGTGCTATCAAATTGTAACTTCATCAATGTATTAATCTATTGATGAATCCATAGCAGATGTTATCTGGAGGGCAGTGGTCTGTTCAGGCAACTTAGGCTCAGTTGAGTCATAGGCCTTGAGCTCTGGAGCCCTAGTAGGCAGTTTCTGACTGCAGCAAGCAGAAGTAGTTCTGCTATAACTCCTGAGTCTTTGGATCCTGTTTCAGTCACAACCTCTCACAGCTGCCCCCACAGGGGATGTGTGCTTTGTAAGGCAGACAATGCCCCAATCTACCAGCATTCTAGCTGGACCCTGTCCCCAGACCATAGCAAGGCATGCCTCAGCCCAAAGATAAGATAGCCACATCCCATACATTATAAAGGATGGTTTGCCCCTCTTCCCTCTCTTGCTCTTTGTCTCTTCTCTTGCTATTTGTCTCCTCTCTTGCTCTTTGTTTCCCCTACTGATTCCTTACTTCCTCTCTTGCTCTCCTGCTCTCTTCCTCCTCTCTCTTGCTCCTTGTCTCCTCTCTTACCATCTTCCTCTCTTTCCTGCTCTTTATTCTCTTCTCTTGCCTTCTTGCTCTCTTGCTTCCTTTCTTTCCTTTCTCTCTCTCTCCTCTTCTCCTCTCCTTCCTCTCCTTTCCTTCTCTCTACTTGACCAGCCTACTTTCTCTTTCCTATAATAAAATATCTCATTTATACCTTGCCTCCTTTTTGACTAACGTGCCCCACGACAGGTCTCAGCTGTAGAGAGAGAAACCCAGGTGCAACAGCAAGCAAACCAGCCCCACAGTTATCTGTGCAATTCCAAAATACCCAGTAGTTGATAGCCAAATTTATACTGTGTGATACTTAATATATGTTGAAGATTCTCATAACACATACAAAACATTTGTCATTCTATGTCCACTTAGGGCTCAGATAAAACTCATAAACTCATAGATAATGAAAACAATCAATGTTTACCAGAACAAGAGATATCTTTCAATATGGAAATATTAGGTCACCTTATGTAATTATTAGAAATAAATGAAGATCTTGTTTCCTGAGCACCTGCTGTAATTACCAGGAATTGAGTCAAATGCATCCAAGGTCTGAAGACACTGAAAATAGCGATCAGTATCACTTCTCTGCTTCTTCTTTCACATCACCTGTTTGTTATACAACTATTTTACATGGGTCAAACAATCTCTTGTTCAATTCTACAGAAGGAGTTTTATTCCATTATCCCACACGTCCTCTCTTACATCTGAGCCTATGTTGATTTGACTATGATATTATCTGGTGTATCAATCACTTAAATAACTAATTATTCTCTGTTTATTACCATTACCACAGGAAAAAAATCTCTGGTGGCTTAAAGATTATGGAATATAAATGTCACCTCTCCTTGCAGAATAGATTACCTGTTGACACAAGGTTCTGAATTAAGGGTTTATTAAAAACAAAGAAGAATATCTAGAAAAATATTACCAAATTTCAAATTTTTCTTTCTTTCAAATGGTTCTTTTCCTCCATAAGTTAAAAAAAATAAATAAAACAAGGAAGCCACTAATTAAAGAGTAAAGTGAAATTCAGACACATTGGTCTGTTTGCACACACTTGTGCATACACATACACATAATGCAATAAGAGTAGAAATATTTTGGTAGTTGTATGCAAAGAAATAATTACAGTAAAGAGGCACATGAAGAGGAGATATGACAGGCATATGACAGAAACAACAGATTGAGTGTTTATTCTGGTTAAGAAACTGCAAAAATTAGTGACCTCACAATATACCATTATTCTTAGTCTAATAATAGCTTTAAATTTTTTGAAAGAAAAAAATATTTTACAAAATTAAAATTATAGATATTTCTGGGCACAGTACATGTCCTTGTTGGAAAAAAATGTTAGGCTGCTAGTAGACAAAGTAATAAACGATAAGATTCCTATTGTGATAATATAAGCAGCTTTAGAGTTTATTGGGATGGGGAATTAAAGTAATTTGAAATTGTATCTAAGAGTCAAGGTCAGTATTTTAGCTATTTTCACTTTTTAAAATCAATCTTTGATATAACTTTATAACTCATGAACTTCTCCTTATTGTCAATCTACACACCTGTGACAGATCTTTGTCTTAAGGAGAAGAAAATATAGGGTTGACAAATGAGATGGGCTGCCAGTGCTGAAAGTGACAGGAAATAAACATGTATTTTATGTTTGTCAATCTAATACTTACTGATGAATACCTTCCTGATAAAATAAATGACCATATCTCCTTATTGTACTCTGACTAGATGTACATTTGTATATTTAAGATATCTAAAACTGATTCAATTCCAAACATTAAAATCTATATATTATCATATTTTATATGTTGTATTTCCTTTATTAAAAATGATGAAAAATACACAAAAGAATGGACAAACATAGAAATATATATAGATATATTTCTTTTTACTTTTTACTATTTTCTTTTGTGATTCAAAAATATGATGCATTAGTTTTAGATTATAAAATCCATTTTTGCTAAATATCATAGAAAACTAATACCAAACATATGTATATATTATTTCTTGATATACATAATAATGTATGGTCTGTCTTCATTGTCAGGGCTGGGTTTACAGAGAGGTAGGGATTGGATCACACTTCTGAGTGTGTCTGTGTGTATCTCTAGAAATTATTAACTGAGGGGAAGCACTTGCACTGAAAGTCTACTGCACTGTTCCATGTGGTAGTGGCTGGAAAGATGAAAAGGGACAACATTTTATGTTCCTGCTGCTCTCTCTTTTCTTCTTAAAAACACATGATTACCACCAATGATATTTAAGGCTAAATGTACATGGGAACACTAAATCAACTCTTCTGTTGATTAGTATTGAGAGTAACCCATAGGCATGCACATTGTCCTGTGTTCCATATTAAAGAACCACCAACTGCAAAGGAAAAAAAAAAAGCAGGCTGACTAAGCCATGTAAAGAAAGCCAGTAAGCAGCACTCTTCCATGGCTTCTGCATCAGTTTCTGCCTCCAATATCCTGCCCTGTTCAAGTTCCGGTCCTGACTTCCTTCATTAAGGAACAACAATATGGAAGTATAAACCAAATAAACCTTTTTTCTCCCCAAATTGCTTTTTAGTCATGGTGTCTTGTGACAGCAATAGAAACTCTAAGACAACTATCTGTCCAGAATATATATTGCTACATTTGCCTTCCTATACCAGCCAATTGACATGTATGAATTTATAATGCTTCAATTTGAAGGAGAGGCTAATTATTTGTGTGTCATTATTTTTAAAATTTACAAGTAAAACTAATTTATTATATCTGATATATTTATAGCAGGCTAGTATTAGAGAATATGTGGCATTTAAGAAAAATTAAATAAACATCTATACACACAAAATAGTGGGCATTAAGTATTATGCACACATATGTATCTGAAGTTTTTAATTATAGAAAATATATTGCCTTTTCAGACACTAAAATATTAAACAATTATTTGTAACTTTGTTTTCTTGTCAAACATTTTATAGTGAATCAATTAAAACTAAGCTTATTGTGCATCCAAAAATAAAATGATAAAAGGTACCTAGAAATAGTACATAAAAATGTTTACATTAGAATTCAAGAGCATTTAGCAGGAGACTCAGAAATCAATACCAAGGAAATAATTTCTGTGAACCACAATATATTGGCTTGTATTTGTGTTTGACAATTGTTAGTAGTTTACTAATTTCAAAAAGATACTGTATACCAAATGAGAAAGCAGGATTCCAGATATAAACTTTGGCAAAAATTTCAATAAAATTGAGAATAAACTTTAAGCATGTATATATAATATCAAAAATGTAAGAGAAGCAAGTTTTATAAAACTTTTAGGACTTTTATTATTTATTTAGAAGGACAAGCAACTGTCATTGGGTAGAGAAAGGACATTTGAGTATGGATTTTCAGGAAAACACAGGAAAAGATCATTTTCTGCATGTGATGTGATAGATAATTTATTGGTTCTTTTTTTTTTTGTTTTGTTTTTTGTTTTTCGAGACAGAGTTTCTCTGTGTAGCTCTGGCTGTCCTGGAACTCACTCTGTAGACCAGGCTGGCCTCGAACTCAGAAATCCGCCTGCCTCTGCCTCCCAAGTGCTGGGACTAAAGGCATGCGCCACCATCGCCCGGCAATTTATTGGTTTTAAAAGTTCAAGTAAGTATAATTTTAAATGAAGATTTATTCTCTTCATTTCAAACTACCTAGTAATAGTCATATTCACTATATTTTTGAAATATAACAAAATTAGAAAACACTATCTTCAAATTGTAGAAAGAAAATATAAGCAGATAAAAGAGGGACAGAATGTGAAATAGTAGGATTTTTCTGGTTTGGAAAATATTACCTTCATTTTACTTTTAATATTACTTTTATTGTCACAGTGAAATCTACTATAAAACAAATAAAGAACTCCAACAAAAACCCTGTAAGTCTCCATTCTCTCAACCACTAGAGAATTGATGATATAGCCAAAAATGCTTAGTGTCATGAGAGATTGATGAACAGAACCTCAACTGAGAGATCATCTTATGAAGAGTAAAGGGCATAGATACTTTCATGCTTTCAGAGCTTCCCAGTGAAGATTGTGGTGGGGGATGCTAACAGCCAGTACCCTGAGCAGACCTTAGGAGCAAATTCTGCAGCCAGTCCCACAACACCCAGAGGAAGCTCCAATCCTATGCACTCTGACACACCCAGGGTCCTAAGAATCAGAGGTGAGGAGAATACATATGTCCCACACCTGGAGTAATTGGGATGAGTGAGACCCAGGAACACAGTAACACGACCAGATCAGTAGCACTGGTTCCTTCCAGTCTTTCTAAGCTGGTGCCCTGAGCAGACCTTGGGCACAAACTCTGCAGGGATTCCCATAATTCCCAAGAGGAAGCTTACTCCCAGGTGCTCTAACAAGCCCCAGATCACAGGATCCCAGACTCACAGGATCACAGAGTCAGCTTGACTCTGAAGAGTTTTAACATAACCAGGATCACAGGAAGGACAGGCCCCAGTCTGATTTAGCCAGGACAGGTAGCACTAGAGATAACCAGATAGTGGGAGGCAAGCATAAGAACATAAGCAACAGAAACCCAGGTTACTTGGCATCATCAGAACCCAATTCTCCCACCATAGCAAGTCCTGGACACATCAACACACCAGAAAAGCAAGATTTAGATCTAAAATCACTTCTCAATGGGATGATACAGGACTTTAAGAAAGACATAAATAGCACCCTCAAAGAAATACAGGAGAACACAGGTAAACAGCTAGAAGCTTTTAAAGAGGAAACACAAAAATCTCTTAAAGAAATACAGGAAAACACAATCAAACAGGTGAAGGAAATGAACAAAACCATCTAGGATCTAAAAATGGAAATAGAAGCAATAAATAAATCACAAAGGGAGAAAACCATAGAGATAGAAAACCTAGGAAAGAGATCAGGAGTCATAGATGCAAGCGTCACCAACAGAATACAAGAGATAGAAGAGAGAATCTCAGGGGCAGAAGATACCATAGAAAACATTGACACAACAGTCAAAGAAAATGCAAAATGCAAAAAGTTCCTAACTCAAAACATCCAGGAAATCCAGAACACAATGAGAAGACCAAACCTAAGTACAATAGGTATAGAAGAGAGTGAAGACCTCCAACTTAAAGGACCAGTAAATATCTTCAACAAAATTATAGAAGAAAACTTCCCTAATCTAAAGAAAGTGATGCCTATGAACATACAAGAAGCCTACAGAACTCCAAATAGACTGTACCAGAAAAGAAATTTCTCCCATTACATAATAATCAAAACACCAAATGCACTAAACAAAGAATTTTAAAAGCAGTAAGGGAAAAAGGTCAAGTAACCTATAAAGGCAGGCCTATCAGAATTACACCAGACTTCTCACCAGAAACAATGAAAGCTAGAAGATCCTGGACAGATGTCATACCGACACTAAGAGAATACAAATGCCAGCCCAAGCTACTATACTCAGCAAAACTCTCAATTACCGTAATTGGAGAAAACAAGATATACCATGACAGATATACCAAAATTTCCACAATATCTTTCCACAAACCCAGCCCTACAAAGGATAATAGATGGAAAACACTAACATAAGGAGCAAAACTACACCTATAAGAAGCAAGAAAGTAACCTTTCAACAAACCCACTCAAACATGATTCCACCTCTAACAACAAAGGTAACAGGAAGTAATAATTACTTTTTCTTAATATCTCTTAATATGAAAATTAATATTATCAACTTATCCTAATTGATTCAAATTCAAAAGTATGAGGAATTGAAAATTTGTTGGCTATCATCTGGTGGTTTCTCTAATTTGGTAATTGGAGAAATAGATCCAATATTGTACAATCCATATACACTTTCTGCTTATTTGTACATGACAGTGTCTTGCAGGGTACCACATAACAGTCTGGAAACCATCCTTCTTCTATCTCAGCCTTTCTATTAGTAGGATTGTTTATTTGATGTTTTAAAACTATACTGTGGATTTCAGAACAGCTTACATATTTGAAAATTATTCATACAGTCAAAAGAACCATAAACAATTAACTTGGGAAGTGGCTTATAAGAGAACAGCAAAGAGTGAGACTGAATGTTTTGCTTGATGTTTGTAACTATTGTATCTATTTTGAAGAAGAGTACTTTATAAGTTACTTTTTCTCTGAGATGGATGCTTTTCAAAATCATAACAGCCAATGAACCAGATTTTTACCCTAATATCTGTGCCACCCTCCAAGCAGAGCCATTGTTCATTGAAACAGTTGGTGAATGACTTCACAGATTGACCATCTTAATGCATACACCATTTCTTAAATTAATGTAACCTGTTCTCTGTAGACTGAGAATGAAGACAATCACTTCAATCAAATAGCTTTGACCATAGCAGAAAATCTATATCTAAAAATTGTGCCTACAATTCACTCCTTGGCACAGCAAAACTGTCAAGTCTTAGCTTAGCTACTAGGGAGATTAAATCCTTTGGTGATGTGAGGGGCATTGAAATACAGTCTTATTACAATGAACTCCAATGTCTAAAAATTGTTCTTATTTTGGTCTTGTACCATAGTAAGAGCCAAGATTTTAAACTCTACTAAAAACAAAACAATCAAACAAAAAAATCACCTATTTATGTTCATTTTAAAAAAAAACTAGTAGTGATGTATGATTTGAAAATATACAGCTAATATGTTTTCAGTTATTTAAAATTTATATTGAGAAAAAGGTATGTATTTTCAGTATTGCTGCAGACAAGAATCTAATAAGACTGGTTGTTTTATATCAAACATCTTTTATCCTACTCATTTTTATTGTTATAATATTTTATAAATTTTAAAGAATATGGCAAAATAAAAAAAAGGTATTGCAGATATTAAAGGGGGGTCCCTGGGAGGAGTTGGGGTTCAAAAGGGAAAAAATAATGTGATATAATTCTATTTATTTAAAATATGTTTTTAAATGTTAACAAATTCAGATAAACTGAAATTATGTATCTTTTCTCACAATGCAATAAACTTTAAATCAATCAAAACAAAAAAAAAACAAAACTAAACTAAACAAAAGATTGTGGTGGGATTTGGGGATGCTGATGGAAGACTTTTTTAAATATGAAACACTCCCAGGAGCTGGATTCCTTGTGTTTGAGTTCTCCCTGCATGGTCAGAATATCTTCCTTAATTTCTGTAACTGAGTTAGAGGGAAGTGAGTATTGAGAAACATAGCCAGTGGTTTTCACAAAAGACCCCTCAGAAGACAAGTCTTCCTCAGAGCTTTATAGTACTTGGTAGGCAAGTGACAGTGAAGTCGAACTCTTCAAATTTCCTTTGTGGTGTGTGTGTGTGTGTGTGTGTGTGTGTGTGTGTGTGTGTGTAATCAATTTTTTAACTGCTCCCTTCACAGTCACCCCCTCACATAATCCTTCCTCCTTCCCACAATCTCCTCCTCTGAGTAGATGGGGACACACTGGATATTCCCTAATCCTGGCACTTCAGGTCTCTGGACATGTAGGCGCTTCATCTACTACTGAAGCCAGACAAGACAGCCTGGCTAGAACATTTCCCACAAATAGGCAACAGCTTTTGGGATAGCCTGTCTCCAGTTGTATAAAAAATTTGTGTTGGAAATTCTACACCAAAGAAGAGTAGAAGGCAGAGAATAATCAATATCAAGTCTGAAATCAGTTAGAAACAAAGAAAACACTTTAAAACTACAAAGAATACATGAAGCAAAAAGCTGTTTCTTTGAGAAAATCAACAAGATAGACAAACACTTAGCCAAACTAACCAAGAGACAGACATTATCCAAATAAACAAAGTGAGCAATGAAAAGGGAGATATAGCAACTGACTCTGAGGAAATACTGAAAGAATTATTAGGTCTTACTTCAAAAAACTGTAGTCAACAAAACTAAAACAAAACAAAACAAAGCAATGCAAAACAAACAAAAACAACTTAAGAAAATGGACTATTTTCTAGACAGATACCACTTGCCAAAGTTAAATCAAGAGCAGATAAACTATTTAAATAGTCCTATAACCCCTAAAGAAATAAAACTCATCATTAAAAGTCTTCCAACCAAACAAAGCCCAGGGCCACTTGATTTTATTGTAGAATTTTGCCAGACTTTGAAAGAACAAATTCCAATACTCTTCAAACTGTTCCACAAAATAAAAGCAGAAAGAACACTGCCAAACTCATTCTATGAGGTCACAATCACCCTGATACCTACAGCATACAGACTCAACAAAGACAGAGAACTTAGGGCTCGTTTCTTTTATAAACATTGAAGTAAAAATATAAACTGAATTCAAACACATCCTAGACATCATCCATCAAGGCTTCATCCTAGGGATGCAGGGATGGTTCAATATATGGAAATTTCTAAATGAAATCAAACATATTAAAAACTGAAAGAAAAAAATCACATGATTATCTCAAAAGATGCTGAAAGAGTCTTTTATAAGATACACCCCCCTCATGTTAAAGGTATTAGAGAAACCAGGGATATAGGTCATAATCTTAAACATAATAAAAGCAATATACAGAAAGCCAATAGCCAACATCAATCTAAGTTGAGAGAAACTTAAAGCATTTCCACTAAAATCAGAGACAAGAAAATGATGACCATTCTCTCCCTATCTACTCAATATAGTACTTGAATTTCTAACTAGAGCAATAAGACAACAAAAGGAGGTCAAAGGGATATAAATTGGAAAGGAAAAAGTGAAAGTATTGCTATTTGCATATGATATGATAGTATACATAAGCCACCCCAAAATTTTACCAGAGAACTCCTACAGCTGATAAACACCTTCAGCAAAATGGCTGGATACAAAATTAATTAAAACAAATCATTAGGACTCCTTTATGCAAATGATAAACACGCCAAGAAAGAAATAGAGAAGTCTCTTAAACATTTATTTATTTTTGAGATCATAATGAAATCCCATCCCTTTCCCTTTTCCTCAACTTTCTCTTACATTCTTACTTTTTTTTTTTTTTTCAATTCATGGACACACACACACACACCCTGAAAGCATACAAAAAAGTAATGATATACAGTCTGAGCTAGATTTTGGTTTGAATGAGAGTGACACCCATAAGCACCTATGTTTGAATATTAGTCCCCAGTTGATGCAACTCTTGGGAAGGATTAGGAAGTGTTGTCTAGAGAAATACTCTAGACAAAGTTGGTAACTGTAATTCCCAGTTCTCTCTCTCTCTCTCTCTCTCTCTCTCTCTCTCTCTCTCTCTCTCTCTCTCTCTCTCTCTCTCTCCTTTTCTTTTACTCTGTCTCCTTCTCTGTCTTGTCTGTCTGTCTCTGTCTCTCTCCCTCTATCTTACCTCATTTACCTCATGTTTGCTGACTAAGTTATGAGCACTCATCTACTTACTCTAGCCATATGCCTGCCAACATAGTGCTGTATTCCTCACTATAATGATCATGGAATTTTCTCTGAAATGTAAGGCCCCAACAAACCCTTTCTTTCAGAATTTGCCTTGGTTATGGTGTCTTATCAAAACAATAAAATAGTAACTAAGACAACAAGTTTTCCTCACACATTTAAGCTGTCTTTCATAACATTAGCACACTATTCTAACACTATTTTAAATCACCTTAATGTACTGGAAAAGGGAGCTCAATTTATATCCACCAATTTTATAAACAGAAATTCTCTAGTTATTAAAATGAATGTTAAATTAAAGACAAGAATAGTACATAAAGTTCTCTTGAAAGGGGGGGAGAATAAATCAGTAAAATTAGAACATTGCAAAAAGCTGATTCCTGAGTAGATATAAGTGCCCAGAAATTTTCTGAAAGACATTCTGTGCAAAAGTACCTTGGATTTTACTGCCTGTGCACAATAGGACCCAGAAGCATTTCCTTCTTCAAGTGGAAGTAGTGTCCTTTCTATGCAACTTAAACCTTAAATACAAACACAATATGTTTCATCCATTCATTATATAGACACTGTTCTCTTGATTACTGCTACTTCTTCTCATCTCTAGCTGATATAAAGACCCTTGCTTATTCCAATCAATGAATGTGTAACACTTCCTATCATAGTGACATACTTCATTTTCTCTGAATAAATATTGTGATTGAATACCTAACACGTGACTGATTTGGAAGCTGCATTTGAGAATATGAGAGCATTCTTCCCACTTCAGTGATTCAATCCTAAATTCCAGAGATTCTATCATTTGGTTTCCTCTTAAAATTTGGAATTTCTCATACTTTATGAGTTTAAAAGTGATGATTAGGGATCTTGGAGCTAACACTATAGATACAAACACTGAAATGCATGCTTGATAAAATAAATTTTATCACTGGAACACTGTACAACCAAATGCGATTGTACATCCATAATATTACCATTCCTAAGGCAAGACAGGAGCCAGGGCTAGAGAATCATTTGAATCTGTCATACCAGAGAGCCTGTGGTGTGATTCACAACACAAAAGACCACTACTATAAATCATAATTGAAAGGTACATTCATATAATTGTCCACTGCTTTTCACATATACTGTGGAACATATGTACATGCATACACAAGAATCTACAACTATGACACAGAGAAAGAGGGGAGGAAGGGGAGAGAAGGAGGGGGAGAGAGGTGGTACAGAGAGATGAGGAATAGGAGGGGGAGGGAAAGAGAGAGGGAGAGAACATAGACAGTATTATAAGAAACAGACCATTTAGGTCTTTTCCAGTTTGTGTATTATGAATAAAGCGGCTATAACATACTTGACCTAATGTCCCTATGGTATAGTAGGGCACTTTTTGGATATATGCCCAAGTGTGGGATAGCTGGGTCTTGAGTTGAACTATTACCAGTTTTCTGAGAAACTGGTAAATTGATTTCTAAAGTTGTTGTACAGGTTTGCACTCCAAATGTCATTGGAGGAGTGTTTGTCTTGCCCCATATCCCTGCCAGCATGTGCTATCTCTTGAATTTTTTATCTTAGCTTTTTTTATGGTTGTATGAGGGAGTCTTAGAGTTGTTCTTATTTGTATCTCCCAGATGAAAAAGGACTTTGAACTTTTCTTTAAGAGTTTCTTAGCCATGAGATTCCTCTCTTGAGAATTCTGTGTTTAGCTCCGTATCTCACTTTTTAATTGGGTTATTTGGGTTGTTGATGTGTTGTGGGTCCATGTCTCGCTCCTCTGCTGGAGTGTGAACCATGTTGCTTGGGTAGGAAGAATGCTGAGCTCTTGACTGTGTTTACCCTCTACCTCTGCGGTTGGGTATTTGACTTTAGGGAAGGGCAGGGATACCTCTCAAGGGGTGGGAAAATGCAATCTAAAGTGTGAGAGCTGAAGGTGGGTGGCATTCCCTAACTATGGGAATCCAGTCATTACTAGAAAAAAATGCACAAAAGAGTCTTAACTTCTTGAGTTATTTGTAAATTTTGGATATTATTCCTTTGTCAACAGATGTAAGGTTGGTGAAGATAGTTTCCCAATCTGCAGGCTGCTGTTTTGTTCAAATGACAGTGTCCTTGTCTTACATACCATTTTATCACAAGTTAAATTATAATTGGATCCTGATTTGTTTTTATAAAAGAAGATAAAATCCAGCCAAATGGAATTCCCCTTGTTGACTTTGTTATGTTGTGTTAGTCACATCATGGACGTGTTTGCTCCTCAAGTGTTTGTCCACATAGAGATACTCCATCCTTCAGCTATAAATATTATTGCTGATTAATTATTTTTCATAGCAATTCATCTTTCAGATGTTATTTTTCATGACAAGATTCTTTTCGCATGTGACATAGGCTGGATTTTTAGGTATCCTTCAGTATGGGGGTCTCTGTAAAGTCGTGAATAGTCCCTTTCTTTATTTGAGTCACATTCACCCAAGACATAATAGATACCAAGTGGCTTCAGCATGTGTGTGAAACAGAGAAAGAACAACTGTGAAAATAAAAACAAAAATCTAGACTCACAAGAGAAGTAACAGTCCGTAAAATTGCTGCGATTAAATCACATGTTCTTAAGTTTATTCAAGTAGGTAATGTCCTCCTGTGCCAGGAGTCCAAATATAGTCACCAAAGCTCCACATACAAAGCAGTAATAAGTAAACTAACCATCTGAAAACCTAATTAAATTAACTGGACCATGAAATATACACATGTCTAATATCTGTAATGGAGTAGGTAAACCAATAAAAGCTTTTCCTGCACTTGCACAGAAGAGGAGGACGAGCCCAGTAATTTACAACACCAGCATCTGTAGAGGAGCCCCAGATGCATAGATCAGTTTACTGAGGGCCCCAGTTTCAACCCCAATATTTGTATATATTTCTAAATCCTATATGAACAAAGTAAAACTCACTGGTTTATTTTTGTTGAATTTTACCTTGTTTTTGTTTCCTGGCCTTGGGTAGGTATCACTGATCTATTTATTTGGGCTCTTTTTTTCTATAGGCATTTAGTACTATAGTACTATAAATACCCTTCCTAAGATTGCTTCTGTTGTACCTCATTTTTGTTTTTTTGTTTGTTTGTTTTATTTTTGGTTTGCAATATGACCTTTATTGTGCTTATCCACCAGAGTAGAAATAATATCTGTACAAAACCAAATGTTTATTACTATAACTTCTGCAGCACAATTAAAATCCAAATGTTTTAAAAAAAGACAAAAACAAAAAAGCCAGTCAACTCAATCAAAAGACACTACTTCAGAATCAATAGCTTATTTGAAGCCACAGTAACACTTAAATATGGCTAAGACTTGAATGCAGAAATGTGGTTAGTAGGAAGGCTAATTAATAGAATTACAAAAAGGCAAAATTGTGTTTTTCACAATGACCTAGACAACTGTAATTACCAGCCCTGGACAACTGTTACTAATATTTAGAGTCCTGAGATAATAAGGAATCTGGGAATCCTTACACAGTCTTCTCTTGTCCCTTCTTCCCAATCGGTGATTTGTGGATGTGCGGGACGACCAGCAATTGTAGCCTTGAGCAGACAGTGAATTCTTCATCTTCACATATAGGAAATTGCAAGTGATGAGGGGTAATATACTTTACCTTTTAGTCTTTTGGTGTATTTAGTGCCAACTCAAGAACCTCTGTGGTGAGGAACTGCAGGATGGCTGCACTGTTCATAGGAGCATTGGGCCCACCAGTCCATGGGTAGTTGTACTAGATTTCAGGTGTCAATGCATATGGTCCACAGGGAACTGTAATCTGGCTTGCTGCAAGTGGGTAACCACCTTTGTCTTGGACTTTCTGGAGTCCTTTCCAGCCTTATTGCCAGCCATCTTGGACTGTGCTGGCCAGGCAGACACTCAGTAAGATCCCAACACACACTCTTCCATCTCACCACAACTGAAATTGCCCCTCATGTTTTTCTATGCCATGTTTTCATTTTTATTTGCTTCCATTTTCTTCCATAATCATTTAATAATGCCTTGTTTAAGATCCACAATTTTGCATTTTTTCTGGTGTTAATTTAATTTAATTTAATTTATGTTTTTTATTAATTATTCCATTTTTTACATCTCAAATGATATCCCACTTCCCAGTCACCCCTCCACAAGCCCCCCATCCCACAACCTCCCTCTCCTCCCTCCCATTTGTCTCTATGAAGGTGCCCCACCATCCTATCCCAACCCTCTCCTACAGCATCCACCTATGCTGGGGCATCAAACCTCTAGAGGATCAAGGGCCTCCACTCCCATTGATGTCAGACAATGCCATTCTCTGTTACCTATGTATCTGGAGCCATGGATCCTTCCCTGTACAATTAATTTTTTTAATATTTATTTATTTATTTTATGTATATGAGTACACTGTAGCAGTATGGATGGTTGTGAGCCACCATGTGGTTGCTGGGATTTGAACTCAGGATTAATTTTTTAATAAATTGAGAACACTCAATTTGGCATTTTTATTTTATTTTATTTATTTTTTTAGAATTATGACATTTGCTTCTTTGGTTTTCCCCTAGTTTAAAAGACGTGAACTTATTAAGGTATAAGCTTACCTCTTTTTCAATTATGATGGATAATTTAACTTAATAAAGTAGTATAGGTTGGATCAATTTTATTTCAGAATTTTCATCTCTTTGCTTTGTGGTGCTCATGGTCCATTGACTACAATATGCTATTTCTAGTGAGAATCGTGTCCTCAAGCCCTAATTACTTCCCAAGGCATTCAACTCCTGGCAGCACTACAACTGGATTTACTGTTTCAGATATGAATTCAGGGAGACACTTATATTTAAATCATGCATTACATTTTATTCTTGTTCCATAGCAGAATGCCATAATCAATTTTTATTCTGATAACCAGTCCTAAAAGAGAGAGAGAGTGTGAAAACAAAATGAGTAAACTGATCATGCTCCACATGAATCCTACACAGCCAAAATAATCTGGCCTCATAAATTGATCTTGATTGTGTACTAAGAGGAGATTTGAGTGAGTTGGGAAAAGGATATCTGGGAATAGTAGGGAGAGAGATGAATATTATAAAAACACATGGTAAATTCTCAAAGATCAAACAGTAACTGGTTAGAACAAATAATTGAAAGTATTAAAAATTAGTGTATTTTAATAAGTGGCCAGTAAGCATAAAAATTTAGAAGCCATCACTGAAATTTAAGATAATTGTAGCTTTGAGCTTATACTTTAAACTGTCAAAAGCCATGGACAGAAGTGACCTGTATATTCATTCCATTGTAATAGAAAATTAGGTTCATGCTACTCTTTGAATTATTTGGTAGAATATCTTATGAAACAAGAATGATGGAAAGTTCTTGCCTTCATTAAGAATATAAAAATAACTGTTAGAGACACAAAGATAGCTAAAATATAGAGAAACCAAAACCCTCATTCCAAACGGCCATGGAGAATGCGAAACTAAGAAGGAACAAATGAAGCCAAAAGGAGATAAAAGTAATATATGTAAAGGGAAAATAATTTTTCATGGAAAACTATAGAAAATGTTACTGCATCGGAAAATAAAATAGGCTAAGTGGAAAGCAGGCAGTATAATACCCATGATCAGTTATTAGCTTTGGAGAAAGCATGAAGGGTGTTAAACTCTTAAACAGTACTTATGCACCAATAAATACAATTTTATTCTTACAATGTATTTAGTGGAATATTGGATCATTTACATAGTCAAAACCAATGCTGATGTTGGTGATGTAGAAGTAGTTGAAAAACATAAAATCAGTCATAAAATCAGCTCATGTGTCAAAATCAGTTATATAGAAAGGACAAAGGGTCCCGTTTATTCGATAGATTATTATCTTGAGGGAGGACAATTGCATCATTGTTGTTCATAATAATTTCTGTGAAGGGATCTTTCCCTGGCTCAGCCAAGCTCAGCCATGCAGAATAAAGAGAGGAGAACAACAAACATGTCAATGCTGGCAAGGCATATGAAGATTTCTAAGAGTTAATCAAATTCTTGCTGCAGACACCATGGAGATAAAAATGAAAATTGATTTTTCTATGAAAATCAAATGAAACTCTATGTGAGGATGAACTAAATTGCCTCCTGCTTACTACTAATCTTTACTGAAATTTATATGGTATTATTTTAATATTGATTTGACAAACAGTTAAAAAAAAAACCAATAATCTCCAGAATAAATCACTCAAAATACAAGTGGTAATTTCGTAAAATTGGTAGATAACATTAAGTAAAATGCAGAAAAGTTCCATGGGTGGCAAGTAGTTCCTGAAACACTGGATGTGCTAAAAGTGCTTAGCAAAGGCTTTGGCTTGTTCTTCAGCACTGAGCTGAGTTTATTGAGGTCCCTATAATTGTTCATTTGTTTTTAGCTTTAACTTGTGGATATTATGGTCTTCAGATTACAGTATGGAAGTTGTAGGTTATTAGATGAAGCTTTAGGCCCTACAGACATATGATTCAACTATGATTCAAACCAATCTTGCCAGACTCCCCAAAACATTATTATTAACAACAGTATTAAAGTATTAACAACTATCTAGGGATTTATTATTCTGTCATCTTTCCCACTACATCGCTAGATCCTCACATAAATAACATGTGCGATTTTTGTTAAAAGACTATGATAGTCTACATAGTTTTTAGGAAAAAAGAAGCATTCAGAATATGCAGAGGGGAAAATATCAAATAATATAACTAAATAGTGTAAGTTTGGGGCTTAGCTTGTAAATGCTTAACTTAAACAATTATCTCCTTAAATAAACTAATGCTAGAATCAGTTATCTGTATATTCAAAAACTTACTTCTTTGGTTTGTAAGAAAAACTTATTTTTCTTTTCTCATTAAAGTAATGTTCAAGTGTTGATATAAAAAAGAAAAATACTTGGTAAATATATGAGCTCTAATAGAATCATATTTTATTTTGTTGCACTTTGAACATTTTAAGAGTTTTAATCTTCTGTTTTTTTTTTTAAATTCTGTATACACATGATGTTATGATGATTATATGGACTGCTACGTGCTTCCATTCCTACTTGTAACTTTGTTTTTGTACCCCTTCTATTCTTGTGTCTATTGTGTTCAAACCTTGTACAAGTAGCCACAACATCTTTGGGTTCCTTATTACATGGACCACAACACCACAGTACTCCTTCCATATTCTAGTTCTGATAATCTTCCTCCTCTCTCCTCTGTAATTTTCCTTGAAGGTGGGATATGTGGACTGTTTAAGTCACTTACTTCTCTCTCTCTCTCTCTCTCTCTCTCTCTCTCTCTCTCTCTCTCTCT
>JADRCD010126302.1:0-16640 GCA_019843815.1 Montemys delectorum | reverse complement strand
TCTCTCTCTCTCTCTCTCTCTCTCTCTCTCTCTCTCTCTCTCTCTCTGCCTTCTCTCTGCCTTTGTTTTAAAAACATATACCATAAGATAATTTTAGGACATTGTACACAATGAAATTTTCAAAAATTGGCTATAATTTTAAAGCTTCATGAGACCACTAGAATACTGAGACTATTTCCTTTTTGATTGGTAAAAAGGAATGGGAAGTTTATATCTTTGCATGAACAATGAAGAGGAGATAGCATACTGGACGACTTGGCCAAATTTCATATCTGCTGACGTCCTGGCTAGCAAGGCTTTCTCAGTTTCTATAGTATTCATTGATGGATCCAAACAAAATTCTCTTAGAATAGAACTGAATTTAATATTGAAGGAAACTTGGAGCTCTAAGATATTTACTGATGCAAACTACAGTAGTAATAATGTAATGAAGTTGCCTTATACTGAATTTATGTTTTCAAAGTTATTAAAAATAAAGATATCATAATGTACAAAACGTGATCACGGATGATTTTTATTAATTTACAAAGGGCAAGCTTCTGGATGATTTAAAGATAAAGCTTATATACATCTTTGTTTTAATTCAGCCTTACTGATAAACTTCACAGTGTATTTTCTTATTTTATGGTGATTACAGCACTTTGGAAACACTTTTCATCATTTTTAAAATATTTCTTTCTAAAGGTAATTGATATCAGGCCTTTCTTTTTTAACATGATTTTTTTCCTTTTTTATTATTTATTTATATTTCAAATATTATTCCCCTTCCAGGTCTCCCCTCCACACCCCTCCAATGCCATAACCCTCCCATCTGCCTCTAATAGTTTTCCTTCCCACCCACCACTCACTCCCACCTCACTCCTCTAGCATCCCCTTTCTCTGGGGCATCAAGCCTCCACAGGACCAAAGGCCTCCTCTCCTACTGAGGACAGACAAGGCAGTCCTCTTCTACATATGTAGTTGGAGCCATAGACCAGCCCATATATCCTCTTTGGCTTAGTCCCTTGGACTTTTGAAGGGTTCAGTTGCTTGATACTGTATGTCTTCTGATAGGATTGTCATTCCCTTCAGTTCCTTCAGTCCTTCCCCTAACTCTTCCATAGGGGTCCCTGACCTAAGTCCAATGGTTGGCTGTAAGTATCTGCATTTGTCTCAGTCAGGTGCTGGTAGAGCCTCTCAAAGGACAGCCATGTCAGGCTCCTGTCTGCAAGCACATCTTGGTATCAGCAACAGTTTGGTGTCTGTGCATGGGCTAGATCTCAACTTGGGGTGGTCTCCAGATGGATATCAAGCCTTTCTTATTGAATATGTTTGTGACTCCCTGATTTATTTATTTATTCAGTTTGCATCCCCGTTGCAAATACCCATTCCTTTCTCTTCTCCCAGGCTCACCCTCACAAACATCTCTCTGCATTACCCCCTCCCTTTTCATAGAAGAGAGCCCTCTTTTGAGGAGTAGGCACATCCTCTCCCACTGAGGACCGACAAGGCAGTCCAGCTAGGGAAAGGGGATCCAGTGGCAGGCAACAGAGTGAGCTATAGTACCTGCTCCAATAGTAAGGTGACCCACATGACAACTAAGTTTCATATCTGCTACAAGTGCACAGGGTGCTTAGGTTCAGCCCCTGTATTTGATTGGTGGATTCAGTGTTTTGAGCCCCCATGGGTCCAAGTTATTTGACTCTATAGATCTTCTTTTGGTGTCCTGGGCCCTCCAGGATCATTCAGTACTATCCTCCACTCTTTCACAAGACTCCTAGAACTACATCTAATGTTTAGCTCTGAGTCTCTGAATCTGTTTATATCCAATGGTGGATGAACACTCTGAGGAGACAATCATGCTAGGCTCCTGTCTGCATGTGAAGCAAAATATCATTAACAGTGTCAGAGGCTGGCTCTCTCCGAGGAGATAATTCTCAAGTTGGGTCAGTCATGGTTGACATTCCTTTAGTTTCTGCTCCATTTTTATCCCTGAAAATCTTGTAGAGAGGACACATTTTGGTTTGAAGGTTTTGTGATGGAATTGACGTCTCCCTCCTCTCACTGGTACATTTGTCTGACTATAGGAGATGGCAGCTTCAATTCCATATCCTTTGTTGCTAGTAATTTCAGCTAGGGTAACCCTAAAGACTACCAGGAGCCTCCATAGCTCCAGATCACCAGCTAGTCTCAGAAATAAGCCCACTGTATTCTGTTTTCTTTCCCAGTCCTCTCCTGCTTTACTTATCTGTATACATGATCACTACCACAGATTCCTTTCTGCCCGCCCTGTCCCACCCAAGTATCTCTGTTTATCTATCTCCTTTGCATTATTTATTAATACTTCTAAGTGAGATTCATGCATAGTCCTTTGGTCCTTCCTTATTATTCAGTTTTTTTGAATCTGTGGATTAAAGCATGGTTTTCTTGTACTTTCTAGCTAATGGAAATTTATAAGTAAGTACACACCATTAATGTCCTTTTGAATCTGGGTTACCTCACTCAAGGTGATATTTTTAAATTTTATCTATTTGCCTGAAAATTTCATGATGTCCTTGTATTTAGTACCTGAGTAGAAGTCATTGGGTAAATGTACCACATTTTCTTTATCCATTCTTCAGTTGAGGGTCATCTAAGTTATTTCTATTTCCTGGCCTGTATGAATAGAACTGCTATAAACATAGTTGAACAATTGATCTTGTAGTCCACTAGGGCATCTTTTGTGTATATTCCCAGAAGTGGTTCAGATGGGTCTTGAAATAGAACCCTTCCAAATTTCTGACAAACCACCAAATTAATTGCCAAAGTGTTTGTACAAATTGACACTTCCACTAGCAATGAGTGAATGTTCCCCTTGCCAGCATGTGATGTTTCTTGAGTTTTTGATCTTAGCAATTCTGATGCATGTAAAGTATAATCCCTGATTTGTTTCCTGATTTCCCTGATGACAAAGAATATTGAATGTTTCTTTAAATGCTTATCAGCCATTGGAGATTCCTCTGTTGAGAATTCTCTATTTAGCTCTGTGGCCCATTTTTTTGGTTTGTTGGTATCTAGTTTCTTGAGTTCTTTATATACTTAGATATTAGTCTTCTGTTAGATGTAGGGTTGGTGAAGATTTTTTCTCAATCTGTGGGCTGCAATTTTATGCTATTGATGATGTCCTTAACCTTGCAGAAGCTTTACAAGTGTCATGAGGTTTTACTGTTGATCCTATTAATTGTTAATCCTAGGCCTGAGCTATTAGGGTTCTCTTCAGGAAGTTGTCACTTTTGCCAATGTGTTCAACGCACTTCCTACTTTCTCTTCTTTTCAATTTAGTGTGTCGGGCTTTATGTTGAAGTTTTTGGTCCACTTGGACTTGAGGTTTGTGTAGGGTCTATAAGTGGTTCTATTTTCATTCTTCTACATACATAAAGCCAGTTAGGCCAGTCCCATTTGTTTAAGATGCTTTCTTTTTTATTTTGTAATAAAATTTTTTCTCACCAAGCAGTGGTGGTGCACATCTTTAATCCTAGCACTTGGGAGGCAGAGGCAGGTATATTTCTGAATTAGAGGCCAGCCTGGTCTATAGAGTGAGTTCCAGGACAGCCAGGGCTACATAAGGAAACCCTGTCTCGGAAAATCCAAAAATAAATAAATAAATAAAATAAAAATAAAAAAAATAAATAAAATTTTTTCTTACTACATCCAAGGTATGGTTCTCTTAGTTATTATGCAGCTCAATTATCTCAAAAATTTAAATGGTCCACTCTGCTCTCATCACTAATATAAATATGAACTACTACCAATACTGTCTTCATCTGAAAAGCCATCTACAAAATCTGCAGTATTTCAACTTTCACTTTCTCAACTTTTTTTCTACTGAATGGACATTTTCCTTCCTTCTCTACTGTGTCCATCTAAGTTATTACATAAAACAAGGACCTGGATGAGAAAGTTTTGAGGTTTTCAGTTCACTGTACATCTTGGCCATGTAAGAAAAAAAAAAAAAGATGAAATCAGCTGACCTACTTCTTATAAACTAATTTATTTCTTCATCAGATGCTACAAATTTGTCTTTCTTTGTCTGATACTTGCTGATTACTAATTATCAGTTTTCTCATTCATATAATTAAGACAAATGGTCACTTGCTACATGACTCTCTGTACTTGGTGAATATGTAAGCAATTTGTTAAAATCTTGAGGATTATTCTTCTTCAACTTTACTTTTTATTTTGGTTTTCATATTATGATCTCTACTTCTTCTTGCTTTGTTTTACTCCACTGACATTTTTTCCTCTACTGCTCAATTTTGTTTATTATTTTATATTCTTGTTTAGGTTTAAACTTATTTTTGAGACATGGTCCCATGTAGCTCATGCCAGGCTGGTCTTAAGCTCATGCCAGGCTGGTCTTACATTTTCTATTTGGATATCGTAATCTTGAGATCCTGATCACTCTGCCACTACATCCCATTCTTGCATCTATAGCCATTGCTCAGTTGCTTCTGGACCAGAATCCTAATGATAATAGAAAAAAAAGTGAACACATAAAAATTATTTTGAGATAGAAACTAACTAATAGAGGATAAAGTAAAAAATATCTAAACTGGCTGGAGTAGTCTATAAAACACGAGACATATACATCTTGAGTTTGGAGACATAGTACAATTTTCTAGTTCTGATTATTCTAAATATTTGTGCCAAAACTTATAGATATGTATGTTCACATTCCTGGTACATGGGTTTTTATGTTGTAATTATCTATAAGTCTATTTAACTAATTGTCTCCTTACTTTCTTATGAAAAGCTCTTTTAATGCTGTTTCATTATAATTTTTATTTTATCATCACACTCACTATTTTAACAATGTTTCAATCTTCTAGAGAAGTGTCCTGTTTGCAAAGGGCTCAAAATGTGAGGGTTCACAAGTTCCTAACTTAATTGTAATAGTTATAATCTTTGAAACCAATTCTGCTAGAAAATGAGAGTTGTTTCTTTTACAATCTTAGAACTAGAATGATATTTTATTATTAAAACCAAGCCTCCCCGGGATAAAACTCTACAATCAATGTTACTGTAATGGTCACCTAAATTTTTTTTTCATTTTTTCATCTCTCCCTGTGATGGATTATTTTCAGTATACAAAACATAATAGCTTTTAGACATATACTTCAATCACAGAATTTTTTTAGTCAACATTTTATAATGGACATCATTTTTCCACAAACATAAATCTGTAAGTTCAGACAGTATGTTCATTGTGTACTGACTGGGCTATCTCCATCCTATGTGATAGGTTATTACTGGAACAATGAAACAAAGAAATATCTACTCACTCTAAATAGAGAGCCCTTTACAGACTACAGTACAGATAACAGCATACTCAATGTGGTGAAACAATGAGTTTATTGTGTTTACTTAGAGAAATATTGGTGAGGGCTTATTCCTGGGAGAAGGAATGACTGAAAGGCATCTACATAATGGAAGCTCAGTGCAGAGTAGGTGAGAATGTGGACCACACTGAACAGTCTACAGGCAGCTCGACAGATTGGAGAGGATCCTTTCCAAGTGCCTCAGCTGGTATGAGCTTCATGCAGGCAACTCATCTGGCCCCTATTTCTTGTACACAGTTTAGCTCTTCTCTGCTTCATCTAAGTACTAGGTTTATCTCAGAGTCTTTGTTGCAGCTGGACTCCTTTGAGACTTAGCCTCATCAGTCTTTATTTCTTATACATACTTGGGAAGGAAGAGAGTTTAGTGAATCTGTTCAATTTCAAGGATTTCCTGCTGATATTTTCATTTGTTACTTCCTGTTTTCTGGAGCTTCTCTGCAGGATAGAATGTTTCAATCTAACAAGAAACTTCTAGGCAACACTCAGAAAATATTTCTAACTACTCAAGTGGCAGTATTGGCATTGCTTTCCTAGCACCTTCCTTCACAGATGTCTCGTATATCCACTGCATATCCACTTTGCTAATTTACTGTTTTGCTTTTACTTGTTTATTAAACATCATATTTACACTCAATATTCTCTGCCCTATTATGTTAGATAGAAGAAATTTCCCCCAACTTGTACATTATCTCCTAATTGTCACAAGAAATTTTTATACCCTGTTATTTTATTTAAATGTATAGTCAGTGACTCAAAATGAGTCTTCAAAAAAATCATCATCTGAAAAAATAAAGAACACAATATATAAGGTTATTTAGTATTTGTTCAAGTTTTTCACTTGTTCACTGATTAATGTGTTTTTTCAGACAGATACTACTAAATGCATGTATGTGTATGTTCTAAATAATCAGAAACAAACTTGTAGAAAGAGTATCAAAATATATCACATACAGTTGGATTTAAAAGAATGTCTATTAAAGGGAGTAATTTGTACCTGTAACATTGCCATTGAAAGATCCAGATGGTAATGTTATGATTGAATTTTAAAAATATAATTCTAAGAGTAAAAGAAAATTGAGCTCTGCTGTGATGTTTCCAAGGAAATAAACACAGTATCAATAACAATAAAACCATAATATTCACTAATCAGTCACATAGTGTTCAGTATAAAGAATAATGTTCCTTGTTGGGCTATGGAAAGGACACTTTTGGAAGTGAGCCACAAGGGTAAAATTTATTCTTTCTCCTGTGCATTTAACAAATGTATCTACAATGTGGAAGGATATTGACTTTATTGCGAAAAGAATGATCTAAATGTACACAGAATTTTTTGATGTGACTAAGATGTTAGGCCAATAATAAAGCTGTCAACGGTTTAGTCAATGTCTAGTATTTATAGAAAAATACACTTTATCTGAATTGTAAGTAGAAAAAGGTGCAGCTGTGCATCAATTTACAAATTCAGTACAAGTTAAAAGACTTATATCATCAATCTAGAAAGCCCTTTAAAACAAGACAGTTATATTACTCATATGGATAGATTTCCATGTTGATTAAGCATTAGTTTAATACCAACATCCAAGTCTAGCTAAAGGAATCAACTTTGATAAATATGTATAAAATGATGATGTATGATTTATTCAAGTACCGTATTGTACACAATTAATCAAAAAGACTTTTACATTTTAGTTTTATCATCTTAGTATAAGGGAGTTGACAGCACATCTCCATGGGACTTATGCTTTCTACTTCAGGATAATGCAGAAGAAAATGAAGTTTTCCCCATACACTGATTATGTTAGTAGGTTGATTCTAATTAAAAAGATAAAGAGGAGAAACAAGACCAAAGAATACAAGCAAAGAAATTGATAGTGGTTTTGTGAGACAATACAGAAATAATCAAATATAATTCACTCATAGACAAGTTTATATAGGAGTAAAATTTAGCTTGCCTTGTTATGCTCAGGTATATCTAACCAAATTCAATAAAATAAGTGGTTTAAGAATATTGGATATTTCTTTATATTTCCAAAACTGCAAGATGTTAAATCAGGCTTTAATAGAATTAATAATTTTGTACATGACCTACTTCCACTTTCATAATTAAGAAAAGATTAGTTTTCCCTGTAAATCTCATTCAGAAAATCATGAAGAGTAATCATATTTGTTTTTATGACCTCATCATCTACCTAACACCTCAAATCTCTATAGCTTTTGCCTTGCACAATAAGATTTCAATATAGAAATTTGGAAAAATCATACTCCAAACATAGAGGGTATACAGACAGTTCATCATAGCTAAGCTTAAAATAGAAATTGAACAACAAATTGTATCATGGTGAACAAGAATGTATTACTATATGCAAATGCATGTTATGATATTTTAATATTTAGATATATTAAATCAGAGAATAAAACTATTAATTCTTTAGAAGTGAAATTTATTATAGTTGTAAATGATGATGTTTACATCAATTTCCTATAGTATCACTGGGTTAATATAACATTAAGTAGACTGAAAAATTTCTTCATAAGTATCTACTGGGGTTCATCATGCACAAATTTATTGGAAAATTCAAGACTAATGTAGGAAAACATAATGTGTTCCAAAAGTTTACATATTTATGGACAATGGTATGTACTTATATAGTACTTGTACTAGTAAAATTTAGCTGGTGGTCATATGGAAAATTGTTAATATCCATAAAATTTTCATTCTTTAAATTGAAATATTTGTTAATTCTAAAATTGACACAGTGATACATTTACCACTCTATTTGAATTTTTATCTTTATTGAAGATTACACAAGAGAAGAATTGACTCAATAACACTTATAATGATATCAAAGAAATTTCTTGAGTGAATTTTTTTTTACTACTCTACTTAGAACTTGGCAGTGTGATTAGGGTAGAGCAGGATGTAAAAGTCAGGTAGACTGAAGTCTCATGCAATATTCAACCTTATTCAGAATTCTTCCATAAAACTCCTTGAGGTCCATCCAATGTTTGGCTGTAGGCATCTGCACGTATTTCAGTAAGCCAAACAGTAGATAGAGCTTGGGGACTAATGGCAGAATAGGAAAAAGGATTGAGGGCCCCAGATGGGATACGAACTTTGTAGCAAGACAAACAGAGTCAACTAACCTGGGACCTTGAGGGCTCTTAGAGACTGAACCACCAACCAAAGAGCATACATGGGCTGAACCTAGGCCCTCCAACACATATGTAGCATATGTGCAGCTCTATCTTCATGTGAGTACCCCTACAACTAGAGAAGGGGCTATCCCTAAAACTATAGACTGATTGTGGATCTTGTTTTCTACACTGAGTTCCCTACACTGGGGGTCCTGCCTGGATACAGGAGGTGGTCACTGGGTCAGGGGATAGTTCAGGATTGAGTGTGAGGAGATACAAAAAAGATAGCTTAGGGCAAGAATAATGAATGTAAATTAATAGTTGCATCCCCTGAGTAGGAGAGAATGCACCTAGCCCTATAGAGTCTTGATGTTCCAGGGTGGGAAATACCTAGAAGGGGCTTCCAGCCTTTCAGTGGAGAATGGGAGAGGGGACTGTGTGAGGGGGCATTGAGAGGAGGGTGGTCATTGATCAGGATATAAAGTGAATAAATAAATATATTAACAGAGAGAAAAACAAAGAAAAAGAAACTACTCTCCTCTTTCTCACATTATAGCACTACAGATTACTCAAAATAACCTAAGAATGAGATTTAAAAAAACCAAGTAGATCAAAATATTACAGCAGCTATGGAAGTAATACTGACATTTGATTGTAGTCTGTGATAGAACAAAAATCATAAATTACCCCAAATTGGTAACTGCTTACTTAAGTGTTTTGGTAATATTCATTGTATCACAGTTAGGTTTCTATTATATCTAGTTCATAATCTATCACGTAGGGAAGTCAGGGAATGACCTTGTGAACAGAAAAACTGAACTACATTGGAGAGGGATGGTGCTTACTGGCTTGCTCAGCCTTATTTTCTACACATTCAGGGACATCAACCCAGGAGTGACACTGGCTCAATTGTAATGGGGACTTGCAACTCAATTATCAATCAACGAAATGCTCAACACTGTTGCATACCAGCAATCTGATGGAGATATTTTTTCAACTGAGTTGTTTTTCTCTGAGATAACTGTGGCTTTTGTTAAGTCTACATCACATTTTTCAAAATGAAAGAAAGAATGACTGCTTTGTAGTAAGTATATGGTTTTTCAAAAATTGGTATTATTTACATTTAGCATATCCATTCATAATACTATGTATAGAAACCACCTATTCTAAAGTGATTACTTAAAATTATAACTTACCTACTTGTTTAATTTACACATTTGTCATATTTCAAATATATCTGCTAATAGCGCACAAGATCAACATTACAAAAAATAATACAAAGAAGTAAGACATGCTGAGAGTGGGAGAAATAATCTGCCTAAAGGAAGAGCTCACAACTGCTTATCCATTTCTGGTGGGCCTTGAAAACATACATAAAATCAACATTATACAAGCCAAATAGGTTACATTTTTATGTGAATATATTATATATTGCATTAATGTAAAAAAAGGATCATGAATTTAAAAGAGAATCAACAATGGATATATAGAATAATTGGAAAGCAGAAAAGTGAAGGAAGAAATATTATAATAAAAATTAATAATAATTTAGATATGTAATCTCTTATTAATTTATTTGATATTTATTTAATTTCTATAATATTTGATGGCATATAGAATATAATTGGTTCATCTTATTCTACTTTACTATACGCAAGATCACTAGGGTGACTTTGATACTTATAAATTAAAATTAATTGTTACATAATGTTGATTATTAAATACACTTTAATGCATCTTTACAGTATATCTCAGGAACTTATACGTGATGGGCAAATATTGTACCATAAAATTGTCAATTATGATTTAGTGAAGACAGTGTATTATAGATTTCCTATGTATAAACATGAAATGGGAAATGTATGATCTTAAATTTCAATTTATAGTACAATCCCAGGATGTAAAATTGCTCTCTCATTTTGATATTTTAGAGTCAAAATTAGCTTAAAAATTCAAATGGTTGGGCTGGAGAGATGGCTCAGGCATTAAAGGCTAGGCTCACAACCCAAAATTCAAATGGTTAAATTCTAGAACATGTGTGCTGAGAGTAACAAAGAGCACACTGAATAACTGTGGGTATTGAATAGATAACAGCTGTGAAAGACCTGAAAAGCATCTGCTACAATACAGTGGAAACCTCAGACACTTATTTTTTAACATTGACTGGTCTGAAGCAAGTGGAGATTATCTTCAAACTTCATAGGGTTAATATTCATATCCATTTAACCAAATAAGGGACATAGGAAGGGTTTTGTCTATACATTTTTAAATTTGAAGACGATGCAGAACAGATATTCATCCTCATGATTATCTCAGAAAAACAGCAGATGATAATTATTTCCTTGGTTATATGTATTAGTTATAGATTATGAATATCACAAAAAAGCTTTTAATGAAATATTTGAGAAAAATACAATTATACAAAACTTGTTAGTTACATATTCTGGAATAAAATATTGAGGTGAAAATACCAAAGTTAGCATGCTCAAGATCTCAGGCCGTGGAAGTTGTAAATACTTTACCTTCTTTAAGTCTAAATATTCTCAGCTGCTGAGGTAGTGACAGTACTGCCCTGTCCATCTGTTGAACTGTGTGTCCATTTGTTTTGCTGATAATCCCAACACACTAAGAGATCATTTTAAAGGCTATCATAATAGTTTTACTAATGAGAAGTTATCAAAAAATAAACATAAGAAAAAAATCATTTCTCATTTTTAGCTTTGAAGTTCACTTGGAGATTTGTTAAAATGTAAGATAAATGTAAAAATCATGTGAATATTTTACATAACTTAAAACTACATGAAACATTTCTCTATACCCCTACTATCATATTTTTCTTACAGTATGTCTACTTTGTTTTACACAGTAGCACATGAATCTTGGTAGTGGGATAGGCATTTTTGAGAACTGTACTGAATTTAGGGATAAATCCTGAGCCTGAGCTTTTTAGTATGTTGAACAGTTATGATTCTCATACTGACTGCTTAGCACTTCAGGAAATTGAATAGAGGTATGTAGCAGTGGGAGATGTGGCCAGACAAACACACTAACAAAACTTGCATGATCTTCTCATCAGAAAGTGAAAGACCTTTGACAAGTCAAACACTCAACCATGATAAATGTCCCGGAGAAACAGGGGATACAAGTAACTTTCTGCATCATAACAAAAACAGTTTAAAGAAAAACTTAAAGCCTATGTTACATTCAAATGAAGATAAACTCAAACATTTTAGCTAGACAGAAACTATGTAGGGTTATTCATTCTTTCCATACCTATTAAATATAATACTCAAAGTCTAAGCTGGAGAATAAGTCAGCCAAAGGACAACATATTAAATCTTAAATGTTGAAATAATTTCCTAGGAGTTTTAAAAAGAGACAAATCTTCATAACATTTTTGTAGGAATCCATATATCTACTGATATGTTAAAATATATATTAGAAATGAATATATTATATTCATGTTGTAGAACACATTGAATTTAAAATTTTTTATAAGATGTAACTTGTATCAAATTCATTATTGTTACACATATAGAAATGTTCTATTTATCAACTGCTCACATTGGGGCTCTTTTTTCTTTAGTTAATACATCATCAATGATGGTTAAGCATATCTCATAATATATCTTTCCATTCAAACAAATGTTATTGGTAGTTATTTAGAAGTTAAACTTGAAATTAATTTTTTCATTGGTTCATTCAATTCCTTATTTCTTGAATATTTTATTGACTTAGTCTCAATATCTTTAGTTCAGTATAGACACACATATACACACAAATCTAACATTAAAAATGAAAACAAAAAATCCATCCCATATACAGACACCAAACCCAGACACTATTGATGATGACAAGAAGTGCTTATTACCAGGGGCCTTATATAGCTGTCTCTGGAGAAGCTCTACCAGAGCCTGACAAATATAGATGCTCACAACCAACCATTGGACTGACCACTGGATCCCCAATGAAGTAGTTAGGGAAAGGACTGAACGAGCTGAAGTGGTTTGCAACCCTATAGGAAGAACAACAATAACAACCAACCAGATCCCATAGACCTGTCAGGGACTAAACCACCAACTAAAAAGTACACATGGAGGGACCCATGGCTCCAGCTGCATATGTAGCAGAGCATGGTCTTATCTGGCATCAATTGAAAGAGAGGCCGTTGGTACTGTGAAGCCTTGAAGCCTCAGTATAGGGGAATGCTAGGGCAGAGGAGAGAGTGGGTGGTTGGGTAGAGGAACACCCTCATAAAAGCAGGGGGAAAGGAAATGGGATAGGGGGTTTGCAGAGGTGAAACTGGGAAAGAGTATAACATTTGATACATAAATAAATAAAATAGCCAATAAAAAAGATGTTAGCATCAAAAACAAATGAAAATAAAAACGAGTTGGTTGAAAGAAGAAATAACATGGTAATTGAAATATTAGGGCTCAGGAGGGAACTTTAAAGACATCTGAAATAGTACATTTATTTGCTCAGTATAAATATATATTATTGTGGTGTCCTGTCATAATATAGATTTTTGGATGTATTTTGTTCACAGAAGTCAATCCTTCAATTTCTCCCAGGTCACGTGACAGAAATCTACATGTAAAGAATAGGGAGATTAAGTTTAATGTGGAGAGAGCTGATCTGTCCATGTTTTTGTTAAGCAGTTTTCCAGAGGTGTTTAATCTTGACATGTTCTATATTCAAATTTTCATATTTTATTAGTTCAATAATTGTAATAATTTTTACTTTCTTCATAATTTTTAAAATTTTAGTATCTGGGTGACATAAAATTAGATCTTTTTTCATACTTAAGGTAAACTTAAGATATAAACTTAAGGAGCACATTGGTATATAAAAATAAAGGTCATTCATGCTTTATGAAACTATTTTTAAAGGGTAAATATAAAAACTAGGAATGATTGATAATAAAATTTTATTACCAGGATAAAGTTATTGGTATGGAAAGAAAGTCAGTTGAAAGTTATTTTAAATGAGTTCAAGTGTAATCCTTGATCTTCATAAGAACATAAAAATGCTCATAAATTCCATAAATAAGGTTAAAATATTCACAAGGCTTATATGAATAAGGTTCAATATGTTTTGATAATGCACATTTATTTGCATTTGAATATATTTTCAACCCCTATATATAAGTACTTTACACAAATATACAATATCTCTTTGAGTATCAGAATTTTACTATTTTCTCAAGTAAGAATTATATATATTATTGATGAGGTGAATAATTAAGACCTCTGCTCACACTTTGCTTGATGACAATATGTCTATTCAAAAGAGACATTTGATCAATACATATATGCAACAATTTTGCCATGTATATTATTCTATTCAGATACTCTTATACATTCATTCTAGATTTAGAGTCAATTTTTAAAATTTGTTTTAATGTTGTATGCCTGCATTTTATATTGGTGGAATCATTGTCTTCCTATACAACATACACATTCCATTTGTCACATATGTGACCATCTTCTGATAGAGAATACTCAGAGATATCGTTCTGTTGCCTAAAAGTGTTCTAGAATTTTCAAGGAGAAGGGGTATATTTTAAAACTTTTATTCCATGAAACGCTCATCTCTAATCCATTTCTACATTCTCCTTCATCCTCATTGTAGAGAGCCACACTAAGCCAGCAGCCTCCATTACAAGATGGCACCGGCATCCGGTTTCTTCTCCCCTTAACACGTAGTCTGCGCATGTGCCTAGGGCCAGAGCGCACTAAGTCTCAGCCCATCTGTGCATGTGCTAGGGCCAAAATGTGCCAAGTCACAGCCTATCCGGAGGCGTCTCATGAGGTAATGAGCAAACAGCCAATCAGAGATGAACACGCCACTCCAGGGTGTATATAAACAGTGCATTGTCCAGGGCTCTCTCTCTCCTTGCCACATGGTAATAAAGGTTTGCTGCAGAAGGATCCTGTGTGTGTGTGTCCGTGTATTCTTGCCGGCGGGAAAGTAGCGCGGACCACACTTGGTGCCAGAAACCCGGGACTTCACCATCACCGGCATCACTGAGGAGACCCCCGTTTTTCGGAGAGGGTCCAGAACTGCAGGACAAAGGTAAGCTCTGAGAGGCATATTTGGTCTTGATCTATCTCATCTCTCCCCACAATTAGCTGGTGCTGTGGAGGCTCTCATTGTCGTGGCAGCGCTCATTCGCTTCCTTTTGGTTTCGTTTTGTTTACACCGGTTCTTTTGTTAAATTCTGCCACTGCTGGGCACGGTTAGTCGGACGTAGATAGGCAGCAGTGCCCCTCTGAGTGTCAGGTTCTCTCGTAGATAAGAGAGCAGCATGGGAGCTTCACATTCGGTGATCACGGCACTTCAGTCACTTTTGCGACAGCATGAATTAAAGGTCTCTACAAAAACGCTAGAGGAGTTCGTTAAGGAGGTTGATCGCATGGCACCTTGGTATATATGCTCGGGGTCGCTAACGCTCGCCTCCTGGGACAAATTGGAGGGCGATTTAATTAGGGAACAGCAAAATGGGAAATTGAAGCCTGAAACTCAGCCGCTGTGGAGACTAGTAAGATCGTGTCTACAAGATGAGAAATGCCGCTCAACTATCGTGGCAGGTCAGGGAGTGCTAGAAGAGATACAAGACAGTATGTCAGAAACAGAGCAAGATAAGAGGTTAGGCCCTCAGAAAGAAAAAAGAAGAGGCATGCCTAAGGAAAGAGACCCTTCCAAAGACGTTCGGTCTGCGGAAGCGAGAGACAAGGGAAAATACGCCCTGGGAGAGAAATGTAAGGAGAAACAGGCCTCAGAAAAGAGATCTCTTTATCCGATGAAGGAACTAGAGGTTTTGGGGCTTGATAGCTCTGAGTCAGAGGAACTAAGTCCCTCTGAAGAAGAAAACTTAGATAAAGAAGCAGCCCGCTATGAGGAGGAAAGATACCATCCAGATGGGTAGCTGCCGAAGCAAAATCGTAAGCAGAAAAAGGCAAAAGACAGAAACCGCGTGGCTCCCCAACCCGCGGTGACCTCACAGGCAACAGTTCCGGCAGTTGCCCCCAGTGCTCCTCCGCCCTACGGAGATGGGTGCTGTTCAGACTCCTTTTTTTCAAAGGAAGATAAAAGAAAGATGTTACAAGCCTTTCGGGTGTTTGAGGCTGCAGAGGGAGGCCGCATTCACGCGCCGATAGAATATGCCTCTATTAAGAAACTTGTTGAGTCAGTTAACAAATATGGAGTTGATGCTAACTTTACAGTCATGCAGCTTGAGAGGCTCACCACTATGGTGATGACTCCAAATGATTGGCAAAATACGGTAAAAGCTGCTCTCCCTAATATGGGGCAGTACATGGAGTGGAAAGCCTTATGGCATGATGCATCTCAAGTACAGGCGAGAGCCAACGCAAATGCAGAAGGCAGTTGAAGACAGTGGACATTTGAATTGTTAACAGGGCAGGGACAGTTCATTAATGATCAGACAAACTTTGATTGGGGAGCATATGGCCAGATATCTGCTGCCGCTATCAAAGCATGGAAAGCCCTCTCAAAGAAAGGAGAGGCCGGGGGACACCTAACAAAAATATTACAGGGCCCCCAGGAGCCATTCTCGGATTTTGTGGCCAGGATGACAGAAGCAGTGGGCAGAATTTTTGGAGATCCGGAGCAGGTTAAACCACTAATAGAACAACTGGTATATGAAAATGCTTTGCCAGAATGCCAGGCAATAATTACCCCTAGGAGAAGCAAAGGGTTGACAGATTGGATAAAGATCTGCCGAGGACTTGGAGGCTCACTAACTAATGCTGGTCTCGCAGCAGCTATCTTGCAAAGCCAGAATTGCCCAAGTCCTAACGACCATAAAGTCTGTTATAATTGTGGCAAACAGGGTCATTTGAAACGGGCATGTCATACTCCTGCACAGAAAAAGACTCCAGGCTTATGTACCAAATGTAGAAAAGGCTATCATTGGTCCAATAAATGTCGTTTAGTTAGGGACATTCAAGGAAAGCTTATTCAACATAATTCCCCCGCTATCGGGAAGAGATGAAGGTACTCCAAAAAACGAGTTTCTGGGCCCCAGATCCCAGGGCCCCAAAAAATATGGGACACAAGCCTGCAACCGGGGGACACCTCTAGCTGCAGAGCTACAAGAGGCTCCACAGGATTGGACCTCCG
>JADRCD010126301.1:0-11903 GCA_019843815.1 Montemys delectorum | reverse complement strand
TTAATTAATTAATTAATTTTGTTTTCTGAGACAGGGTTTCTCTGTGTAGCCCTGGCTGTCCTGGAACTCACTCTGTAGACCAGGCTGGCCTCGAACTCAGATATCGGCCTGCCTCTGTCTGCCAAGTGCTGGGATTAAAGATGGCACGATATTCTTAAAGTGCAATAGTGTTACTCATATTTTGGTGATAAGCAACAGCTATCTAATGTACTTAAAGTTGACTCAGCAGGACGGAAATGATGCCTGATACTGGAACGCAAACCAACTGTCAATGCCTAGTGAGGTCAGGAATTACTAAGAAGAACGTATTATCATCATTTTACTAAACAGCATAATTCCTAACTGCTTTCTAAGTACTCATCTTATTCTGGTTTCCCCTTTGTCTCTCCATAATACTATATTCTAATTCCCCTTCCTTGGGAGATCCTCTCCTCCCAACTGGTCCTTTACTAAGTACCTAACCTCTGTGGTTATTTGGATTATAGAACACATGTCAAAAGCCTTAAAACCTACTATCTACATATAAGAGATATAGGATCTGTGTTATCACATTCAAAATAATTGTTTCTGTTTACATCCATTTACCTGTAAAATTTCATAGTTTCACTTTTCTTAGAAGCTGAATGGTTTTTCCACCATGTAAATAAATTCATGTAAATAAATTCATCAGTTGATAGACATCTAGGCTCTTTCCAATTTCTAGCTAGTATGAATGGAGCAACAATGAGCATGGAGGAACAAATATTTATGCATGAAGGAGCAAGTATTCTCAATTGAGTATATGGCCAAGAGTGACACAGGTGAATTGTGAGGTGGACCTGTTCTCAGCTTCCTGAAGAACTGACACACTGATTTTCCTAGAAGTTATATAAGTTTGCATCTCACCAACAGAGCGCTCCTCTTTCCTCACCAGCATGGGCTGTCATTTAATTATTTTACTGATCTTGGCCTTTTGGTCTGGTGTAAGACTAAATCTCAAAGTAATTTAAAGAGGAAGGTTAAACAAGGTAGTGATGGGAGATCAGGGTAAAGGAGAGAATATTGGGAGGGACAACTAATGTTAATGTTAATAGCCTTTTGAAAAACCATATGAAACCTATTATTATAGAGGTTTCCATGTTTGCATATATATATATATATATATATATATATATATATATATCCTAACACACACTTATACACACACACAAACGCACACACACACATACACACACACAAACACACACACATATACACACACAGAGAGAGAGAGAGAGAGACAGAGACAGAGACAGAGACAGAGAGAGCGAGCATATAGTAGGGGACAGACAATGCCCCAACTAGCCGTCTTATACCACTAAGTAAAACTTCCAGTTCAGGAATGGGTTACATTTTAGTGATGCATTTGGAGAACAGAGTCCCATGGAAAACTCCAAGCATTGCAAACTATTGCCAAGACTATTGATTACTATCCATAAGCTCATGGTAAGTCTCTATTACAGAGAAGAGCCCGTAGTTATGTTATTGAACGTGGAGAAATTGAGCTCTTTTACCTCTACTGACCAGTGTTTATGGTGCTGGAAGGACTGTGCATGCTACCAGAGGTGGAAGGTAATCGTCATCATATAGCGCAGATACAAACCCTGTGACCTACAACAGTGACCTTCCCGTAAGATATACTGGCACAATGACACAGATGTTATGGGAGTAATTAACCACTTTTTGATTAGAGTTAGTGTCATAAGATAGAACCTACTCCTGACACTGCTAAAGTAGCCAAGAACCTAAAACTATATAGGTAATAGGTATGTGGTAAAATCTAATACTATTATTCTGCTAAAGAAAGATAACAATACAGTGAGTCCTAATGACATACTGCTATATCCACAGAGCAGTTCCTGCCTACTCCTCATTTCTTGTGTTAGGTGGGAAATAACAAAGAGACTCACAGCTGGATAATGGGCAGAGAGCACTCACTCCTAAATGGGATGATCTTTTCAAGGATCAGTAATCTATTCAGAAGATGAGAGAAAAAGGTTCTAAGAGCCAAATGTAATGAATGACTCCAAGAAAATAGTACCTTCCAGACACATATGATACACATATGAACTCACAGAGACTGGGGCAGCATGCAAAAGACCTGCATAGGTGAGAGCCAGAAGGAATCCCAGCACTGAAAAGGAGAAGTGGGCATGAGGTCCCAGCCCTTCCAAGAAGCTATTTGCAATTGGTACCCACTGAGAAAAGGAAAATAGGCTTTTCAAGTGGAGTGTCACTGAGTCTATCAGTTGCACTCCAGGGTAGGTCCCACTCCCAGGAGTAGTTGACTAACATAAACAAATTCCATCCATGTGTGGTTTTGTTTGTTTGTTTTAGGTGGGATTTGTTTTGGTTTGTTTTTGTTTTGTTTTAGTTATGTTTTAGTTTGATATTCTTATTGTATGTGTGTGTGTGTGTGTGTGTGTGTGTGTGTGTGTGTGTGTTTTCACTTTTTTAAGACAGAAAAAAACAGGAATAGGTGAATGGGGGATCTGGGAAACACATGATCAAATACATTGTATGAAATTTTTACATAAAATACTAATTCTCGAAGCAAATGAGATCCTCTTCTTTACACTCACAGATAGGGATAGCTCCTGATCCTCACCAGAGAAGTATCTTTTTGGAAAAGAAATTGTCACAGAAAATTACAACTGGTCAAAAAGAAAGAACAATGGAACGTGTGGTACCCCACCTAAAGGATACATCTACAACACAACTCCTGCTCCTAAGGCTCAGAAACAGTGTGGAACAGGGAAAGAAACGATTGTAAGATCCAGAGCACCATTGCTGTCTTCTTTTGGATATTGTATCTCCAAGAAATACAGAGGAGATTCACCCATGATATGTCAACAATATGACTCCCTAATCGTGACATTAACAAGGAAAACATCTATGGACAAGGTGAAGGTGGAAGGGGAAACCCACAGGACCCTACCCTGAGACAAAGAACTATAGGTCACTGAAAACTTCTGAGAAGTGGGAAAGCAGTCTTCCTCCTTGGTGGAGCCCTCTAGTTGGTTCTCTAACACCAAGTGGTCAACCCTGGAATTATGTACATGGACACCACAAATTTGTGCATATACTTATACATAGCAATATAAATATGACATAGCAATCAAGGGGAGGAGGAAAAGGGCAGAAAGTTGGGAAGACATGGGGTATCAATCAGGGCAGGGGAAAAAATTGGAAGAATTGAAGGAGATAAAGAGAATAGATGGAAATGATGTAGTTATGTTTTCTTTTAATTTGGATATCTTATTTGTTTACATTTCAGATGTTGTCCCCTTTCCTGGTTTTCTATGAGGGTGCTGCCCCACCCACCCACCGACTCACTCTTGCCCCACTGCCCTAGCATTTCTCTACATTGGTGCATCAAGCCTTCACAGGACCAAGGGCCTCCCCTCCCATTGATGCCTGATAAGGCCCCTTTAGCTCCTTCAGTCCTTCCCCCAACTCCTCCTTTGGGATCTGTCCCTGTGCTCAGTCCAATGGTTGGCTGCAAGTCTCCACATCTGTGTTGGTCAGGATCTGGCAGAGCCTCTCACTAGACAGCTGTATCAGGCTCCTGTCTTGGCAAGCCCTACTTGGCATCCACAATCGTGTCTGGATTTGGTGTCTGCATGTGGGATGGATCCCCAAGTGAAGCAGTCTCTGGATGGCCTTTCTTTCAGTCCGTTCCACTCTTTGTCCCTGTATTTCCTTCAGACAGGAGGAATTCTGGGTTAAAATTTTGGAGATGGGTAGGTGACCCTACCCCTCAACAGAGGGCGGGGGGCATGCCTAACCTTTGGATATGGTCTCAACAGGTTCTCCCTCCCTTTTGTGGGGTATTTCAGCTAATGTCATCCCTATAGGGTCATGGGAGGCTCTTGCTTTCCTGGCATCTGGGACTTTCTGGTTGTTACCCTCAGTTACCCACCCCCCCTTTGCTATACACCTCTGTTCAACTTCCTGACCCTCTGTGCATCTCCTCCATCTCCTCCCATACCTGAATTCTGCCCCTCTTTTTCCCTTCCCTTCCTCTCTTCCTCCCAAGTCCCTCACACTCTCTACTTCCCTTGATTATATTGTTCTACTTCTAAGTAGGACTGAAGCATCCACTCTTTGGTCTTCCTTCCTCTTGAGCTTCATGTGGTCCATGAGTTGAATCTTGAGTACTCCACACTCGTTGCCTAATATTCACTTACCAGTCAGTACATACCATGTGTGTTTTTTTTGTGCCTCACTCAGGATGATATTTTCTAGATCCATCCATTTATCTGCAAATTTCGTGAAGTCATTGTTTTTAATAGCTGAATATTTTTGGACTCAAAATATTATTTATTAATAGCTGATGTACTAGTAGCATTGTTGGTAAAATCTGCTACAGAAACATTACTTAAAACTATCCAGGTTCCTTTAAAGGGTGAAGTACCAGTTAACTGATTCTTTTCTTTTCAGTTATCATAAATGGTTTATTTTTGAGCTAAGAATGTGGACTCTTTTTTTCTTTTCTTTTTTTTATTAGATACTTTCTTTATTTACATGTCATATGATTTCTCCTTTCCCAGTTTCCCCTCCAAAAAACAAAGAAACAAACGAACAAAAACAACAAGAACAAACCCCTATTGCCTCTCCCCTTCCCATGCTTGCCACCTCACCCTCTCCCACTTATTGGCCCTGGCATTCCTTTACGGTGGGGCACAGAACCTTCATAAGGCCAAGGGCCTCTCCTCCCATTGGTGATCGACTTGGCCATCCTCTACTATACACATGCTGCCAGAACAATCACTCCCACCATGTGTACTTCTTGGTTGGTGGTTGAGTCCCTGGGAGCTCTGAGGGTACTAGTTAGTTCATATTGTTGTTCATCCTAAGGGGCTGCAAACTCTTCGGCTCCTTTGGTCCTTTCTCTAATTCCTTCATTGGGGACACTGTGCTCAGTTCCATGGATGGCTGTGAGCCTCTACATCTGTATTAGTCAGGTATTGTCAGAACCCTTCAGGAGATAGCTATATTAGGCTGGGTTGTTCTTCCTTCAGTCTCTGCTCCATAGTTAGTCTCTACAACTCCTTCTGTGGGTATTTTGTTCTCCCTTTTAAGAAGGAATTAAATGTCTACATTTTGGTTTTCCTTCTTCTTGAGTTTCTTGTGGTTTGTGGGTTTTTCTTCCTGTATTCTAAACTTCTGGGCTAATAACCACTTATCAGAGAGTGCATACCATGTGTGTTCTTTTGTGATTGGGTTACCTCACTCAGGATGATACTCTCCAGATCCATCCATTTCCCTAAGAATTTCTTAAATTCATTGTTTTTAATAGCTGAGTAGTACTCCATTGTGTAGATGTACCACATTTTCTGTATCCATTCCTCTGTTGAGGGACATCTGGATTGTGTCCAGTTTCTGGCTATTATAAATAAGGCTGCTAATAGCTGAGTATTAAATCCTCATCAAACTACAAGGCTTCTGCAAGACAAAGGCCACTGTCAATAGTACAAAATGGCAGCCAGCAGACTGGAAAAGATCTTCACCAACCTTGTATCTGAAGAAAGGCTGATATCCACTATATACAAAGAACTTAAGAAGTTAGACTCCAGAGAATCAAATAATCTTATTAAAAAATGGAGTACAGAACTAAACAAAGAATTTTCAATTTAAGAATATCGAATGGCGGAGAAGTATCTAATGAAGTGATCAGCATCCTTAATCATCAGGGAAATGCAAATCAAAACAACCCTGAAATTCCATCTTACACCAGTCAAAATGGCTAAGATCAAAAACTCAGGTGACAGGAAATGCTAGTGAGGATGCAGAGAAAGAGAAACACTCCTCCATTGTTGGTGGGACTGTTGTGACAACCACTCTGGAAATTAGCTTGACAGTTCCTCAGAAAATTGGACATATTACTACCTGAGGACCCAGCTATACCACTCCTGGGCATATACTCTTGGGCAGAAGAGGCTCCAACACATAACAGGGACACATGCTCCACTATGTTCATAGCTTTTTTATAATAGCCAGAAGCTGGAAAGAACCCATATGTCCCTCAATAGAGTAATGGATACATAAAATGTGGTACATTTACACAATGGAGTACTACTCAGCTACTAAAAACAATGACTTCATGAAATTCGCAGGCAAATGGATGGAACTAGAAAATATTATTCTGAGTGAGGTAACCCAGTCATAAAAGAACACACATGGTATGCACTCATTGATAAGGGGACATTAGCCTAAAAGCTCAGAATACCCTCAATACAATCCACAGACCTTATGAAGCTCAAGAAGGAAGACCAAAATGTAGATGCTTCAGTCCATCTTAGAAGGGAAACAAAATACTCATGGGAGATAGAGGGTGGGAGGGACTTGGGAGGAAGAGAGAGGGTCGGGAAAGGGGACAGATCAGGTATGGGAGGAAACAAGTATGAATTTGAACAGAGGTGTGTGGCAATGAGAGATGGGGAACTGGGGGTAGCCACCAGAAAGTCCCAAATGCCAGGAAAGCAAGAGCCTCCCATGACCCCACAGGGATGAAATTAGCTGAAATTTCCAACAAAAGGGAGAGAGAACCTGTTGAGCCCATATCCAGAGGTTAGGCAAGGCTTTTGGTTAGAGGATGAGGCCACCCACTCATCTCCAAATTTTTAACCCAGAATGGCTCCAGAATGGGGAAAGTTTGGAATCAGTAGAGACAGTAAAGGGAAATTCTAGTGGATGTGAGCTTATAGGTCCCAGACCCATCCTCATAGTAGAGAATTAAGTAGTTCTGAAGTTCCAGGATACCAATACCACCATCTCAGAGCCAAGTAATCAGAAACACAGCACTGTCCACCAAATCAGCTGGAAGTAAAGTTCTTTTCCCTAAGGAAAGTTATGCAAAGAATGCAGTTACAGATGACTGTCCATCCATCCATTCAATAAATGTTTTAGCTATTTTCCAGGCAGCATTCTAGATTCTGAGAATGCAAGAGTGAATGTTAATGTTTCTTTGTTTTAGAAAATCAGACACAAATAATGAACCAATACACAAAGAAAATACAGAAATATCCATGGGCAACCAATGCAGGAGATTGCCAAAATGGGTGCTAATGTTAGCTTCAGAGAAGAATGATCTTAGGTAGTGTGGCGGACTGAAGATGAGCATGAAAGAGGCAGAAGTTATTTGGGAAAGGGATGTTGCAGGACACAGAGAACAGAAATACAGAGCCCTGAAAAACAAAATGGCTCTTCATTCTAGAGAAAAACCAAGGTAGGAAAGGCTGAGCCTGGTGACACGCATCTGGAAAGTAAGGGACAGGAAGTTCTACTCCAGCCTTTATTAGCAAGACATTGTTTCAACAAAAACAACCAAGCAACGAAAATTCAGTAACAGAAAGAGGATGGGTCCTGTGGGATGCCTCGCAACCCTGATGATCCAAGTTCAATCCCCAGCATCCACAGTAGAATGAGAGAATGAAATATTGTACAATTGTCTTCTGACCCTACAAATATCCTATGCATGCTTGGGCGTGCACGCACGCTCACACACACACACACACACACACACACACACACACACACTCACACACACACTAAACTGGGACTAAACAGTTATGTGAATTTATAGTTTCACTCTGCATGAGAAGTTTTAGGAAATTTGAAAAAAAGTACAACATTAAGATTACAGTGTTAATATAATATATTCCATATATCAAGTAAACTAAAGGGGAACCAAACACCCACAGAAGGAGTGGCAGAGATTAACTATGGAGCAGAGACTGAAGGAAGGACAAGCATATAGCTATCTCCTGAGAGGCTCTGACAATACCTGACTAATACAGATGTAGAGGCTCACAGCCATTCATTGAACTGAGTACACGGTCCCCAATGAAGGAGTTAGAGAAAGGTTCTATGGAGCTGAAGGGTTTGCAGCCCCTTAGGACGAACAACAATTACTAACTAGTACCCTCAGAGCTCCCAGGGACCCAACCACCAATCAAGGACTATACAGGGTGGGACTGAATGTTCTGGCAGCATGTGTATAGTAGAGGATTGCAAACTCGATCATCAATAGGAGGAAAGGACCTCGGCCTTGTGAAGGTTTTGTGCCCCAGTGTAGGGGAATACCAGGGCCGATAGGTGGGAGAGGGTGGAGTGGCAGGCATGGGGAGGGGGGAGGCAAAAGGAGTTTGTTCTTGTTGGTTTTGTTTGTTTGTTTGTTTTTTGGAGGGGAACCTGGGAAAGGGAAAATTTACATGTAAATAAAGAAAATATCTAAAAAATAAAAAAATAATAAAATAAAAAAAAAGAATAAAATAAATTGGAAATAGCGGCTTGAACAAAGAGGAATAGTAGAAAGATAAAACATGAATTAATGCAATGTGTTTTGATGAAAGAAATCCAGTAAAATTTACTAATAAGTTGGATAATTCATGGGATAGGAAGAACAGAAAGGATGAACGGACGATTCCAAATAATCTCCTTTGAGAACTAGAAGATTGCAGGTACCACATGTTGGAATGATGAGAGCTGTGGAGATGATGTAGGGAGGTCAGCATTCCTAGGACCATAGTAAATATAGTCCCGCTGAATAGTTATCATTCCCTGTAGGTTAGTCAAACAGAAGCCACTGCCAGGTAGAAGTTTTGAAGTGATTTACTGAATCTGACTCTTTCATCAAGCAAACTCTTGCTATATATGGAGACTGATAGAATCACTCATCTTCACACATTTTCACAGACTAGGCACAGCTAAGAAAATAAGTCCCTATCCCCGTTGAGGATGAAGACAAAATAAAAGCTACTTATGGGTATTAATTCATTATTTGAATCAATAACTTCACCATCTTATTTACAAAATTACATTTGTATTCGATAATCTTTCCCTAAAAGTATTTCCTAGTTAGCGTTCTCGAAACATGTGTTTATTGCTTCTCCCATTCAGTTAGTTAAAGGCAGTCATGGTGGTATGTGGTCTATTTCTTTTCCTAATTATCTAATAAAGCTTCTCTTGATCAGTTTTGTTAACTGTCAAAAGTGACATACCTCAACAGAAATAAAGTAAGAATTTGGATTGCTGAAGTGAGCCAATGGGTTTGGTTGTTTGCAGATTTGTAAATATAGCTCACTATCACAGGAAACATCAACCAAAAGACCAATACCTAGATCATTTTCAATCTGCACTTACAAATACTAGAGCTTTTGCTCACATTCTTTTTCTAGATTCAATGGTGCAAATTAAACCAGATTACTTAATGTCAACTACCTGAGTGCCCAACCTGCTGAAATACAAGGTTAAAAGTCTCATTATGCTAGAACCACAGTTTAGGAGTTGTGATGCAGCCAACATTTATGAAGAGACTGCCAGAGAATTCAAGAACTGGGAATTGCCAAAGAGATCAGACTCCTGCTTGCCTTCCAGGCAGTGAATAAAGTATAAATTGAAGGTATAAATTTTAAAGCTTTTTATGGCTAAACATAAAAAGGCTTTAAAGAACTACTGTTGCTACTACATATTCTCACCCCACCCCGTCTATGTCTGGAAAAATTTCCAGGTCACGGGTTTTCATATCTTAGGGCTGAGAGAGCTGGTGAAGTGAACACAGAAAAGCTTATCATTAACTTCTAACACTAGAAAGATGGAGATCCTGGTAGTTCTAAGGTTTTAGCTACTATGAGTGACAGACTAGGATTAGGGGAGCTACACTCCCACAACACCAAGAAAACGAAGAAAATTTTCATCTATATAAATGTGAAGGCAGTGAGTTCACAGTAATGGAATTAAGTCATCTAACATTAGGTTATTAATTTGTGTATTCCTGTCTAATCATTTATAATTTCTGAACTTGGAAAACTTAGTTGACATCTTACTGCTCTGAGTTCTAAAAGATTACACTGAATGAGGCTAAGGCACATCTACATTCCCTTAGCGAGCAAAAAAGCACAAACTGTGGTGCACTTCTCTTTAATTATGCCACAGCTTTGCCCAGAAAAATCACACAGCATTATAATAAAAGCCACAAGATGTCACTGTTACAGACTGTATTTAAGTATATGCTAATCTGAACATACATTAAATTTTTTATTACAAAAGCCAAAGAAATTCTGGCTTGTAACTTTTACCACCAACGAATTACTACTGTTAGGCTTTTCTCAGAGAGTTTCCCTCTATTCTATGGATTCTTCACTTCTCCATAACACCTGTGGCTGCTTTTATTGTGCCTTTAAATTTAATCAGGGAAGAGGAAAACATTTCCACCAAGAAGATGTATCATAAATGAGTTGTTTTCAGAAATCTTCTTTTGAAAGACTGTATACAAGCAAGATAACTTCATGTTTCCTTGGAGAGGTCAAAATGTGTACCAATTTGAGGATAGATGAAGAATGGCCCAGTCCTGGCCTTTGGTTTCAACAGAAGGGTAGGTGGGAACAGGGATAGCCCTTGCTTTTAGTTCTTCCCCAGTGTTAGATGGTTGGGACAACAAATGATACAATATACACTGCTTATCAATATTCTAATTGTGCATAGAGATTATAAATTCCTTCAAGTAGCTGCCCCCATGTAGGTAAGATTTCTATCTCATTCTAAGTTTTAAAAATGATTTAATAAGTTTCTGTTCAAGGAAGACTCACCAGAAAGGTTGGGCACACAGTAGGACTAGGACATCTGACACTTTACACGCTTCAGCATCTACAACCAGAGCTCCATCTATATAACAAAGGACTGATTCATGCAGAACCTAGGCTTGACAGAGTAAAGTAACTTCACAGAACATAGTTGTACCGTTTTAAATAGCTGATTTTAAAAAAAAACATTGAATTTATTTCTGTTACATTCCCATAGATCAGCAAAAATTTCTACACAAAAGAAAAAAATCATGGAAGTTTCGAGAAGTAACAATGTCCCTATGTGGGGGAACAAGTAGAGACAGCCATGGAACCTGCCTGGTGCGTGTGTGCTATTGTGGAATGTTGTTCAGCATGCTAAAAGTTTGGCCTGATGCTGTCAGCCCAGGGCAAAGGATGAATTATCCAGGTAAGTCAGGTTTCTTCTTCAAAGACCAAAAAATGTTTTCCAATGAGATGTCTAATATTGTAGGCAAAGCTGCTCTGTGAACTGAGAAATTGCCTTGAAGTTGTTAAACATATTTTTTGTAAACTTTAAAATTGATAAGAAGAACAAACAAAACAAATAAGCCAAAAAATAAGAAAACAAAAACAATAGCAATAACAACAAACCAGACAGTGATAGGTTGCTAAGTGATCATCTTTGGATGATTACTGTGGCTGATGCCATAACAATGCCCGTTCTCACTGCTTGTATGTGAAGAACTAAGCAGTCAAGAGGGTGAAGACTCTACCACATACATTCCTTGTCTTCTGCTTCTCTGTCCAGCCTTCCAGTTCCAAGCTGACTGTGTGTGAATCTGCCAAACAGTGTGCACTGTGCACTGCCTAATTTTATGTCAACTTGACACAAGCTAGAGTCATCGGAAAGAAAGGAGACTCAGTGGAGAAAATTCTTCCTAAAACTGAGCTGTAGGCAAGCCTGTAGTGCATTTTTAAATTAGTGATTGACGGGCAAGGCCTAGCCTTTCGTGAGTGTTACCACCTCTGGTCTGGGGATTCTGGGTTCTAGAAGAAAGCAGACTGAGCAAGCCATGGGGAACAAATTGGTAAGCAGCATTCACTCATGGCTCCTGCATCAGCTCCTGCCCTCAGGTTCCTGCACCCTTTCAGTCCCTGTCCTGATTTCCTCCAATGATTAACAGTGATGTGTAAGTGTAATAATAACCTAAATAAACCATTTCCTACCCAAATTGCTTTTGGTTATGGTGTTTTCTCACAGCAGTAGATGTGATAAAGCTAACTAATGTAAAATGCTAACTAAGACACACTGACTTAAAAAAAAAAAAAAGAAAAAAA